>JASDQU010101186.1:214861-226412 GCA_032191745.1 Picea mariana
GTATGCTGGCAGGTGTGTATTAATGGATTTCATATGTAGGTTGGAATGTTGGATGAGATTCCAAATTTATTCATAGAAACCTCTCCATTCCACCTCATTGACACACCTCACCATCCCACCTTACCAGTCCCACTTGTGATATCATGGCGAATACTCAAGTCTTTTCTCTCTCAGATAGTTGTCTGATTTTTTCTAATAATAAAAACATGAATACATGGTTCATAATCAAAATATATGAAGTGTTAGCATAATTGCAATCATGGGGTGAAACAAGGTGTTACATTCCCCTCCCCCTTAAATATATATCATCCTCAGTGATTAAAAAACCACACAAACACACACACACACATAACTATATAGGAAACAAAAATGGGTATTCCAATCGCACGGCATCCTCCAGTTCCTAGGTAGACTCATCTGCTCCAAAGTTCTTCAATTGCACCTTGACCTTCACAATTTCTCCGTTGTGGAGCATTATTTTTCTATTGTCCATGATACATTGAGGTTATGGATAGAATTCTCTCTCTGGTTCCACCTGTATCATATTCCAATCAATGACATGATTAGAATCATGAATGTATTTCTGTAATAAAGATACATGGAACACATTATGAGCTCAAACAGTAAGTGGTAATGCAAGTCTGTATTCTTTTGGTCCCACTCATTCCAGGAATTTGAAAGGTCCACAGTAGTGAGGTTCCAACTTAGCACATGTTCCCATCCTTAAGGAACTTATTTTGGTTTTATCCTAAGGTACATATGATCTCCCACATTGAACTCTTTATGAGTTCTCTTACTGTTTGCATAGCTCTTTTGCCTGTCTCGGGCCACTTTCAAATTTTTCCTTATCTTTACCATGGCATTTTCCATATTGTTCAATAACTTCGGTCTAAGTGTGATCTTATCCACTGGATTGTCCCAAATAATTAGAAATTTGCACTTTCTTCCATACAAAACCTCAAATGGGCTCATCTTCAATGATTCTCGATAACCATTGTTGTAGGAAAAATCTACCATGGGTAGATATTCTTCGCACTGCTTGGGTCGATATATAACATTCATCCTTAGCATGTATTCTATAACTCTATTCATTCTTTCAGCTTGACCATCTATTTTATTATGGTAGGACATGCTAAATGTCAACTGCGTTCCCAAGCCTGCAAACAAGATTTTCCAAAAATATGAAGTGAACATAGCATCTCTATCTGAGATTATGGTCTTAGACAGGCCACGCGGTGTAAAAATTTCCTTCATAAAAATGTTAGCAACATTTATGTCCTTTAAAGTAGTTTTAATAGGGATGAAATGAACTACCTTTCTCAGCTTATCTACCAAAACCATGATTGCATCATGTTTCTTGACTGTCCTTGGCAAACCAATAATAAAATCCATGGAAATTGTTTCCCATTTCCACTTTGGAATTTGTAAAGGTTGCAACAACCATGCAAGATGTTTGTGATCAACCTTCACCTGTTGACACTCTAAACACTTACCAATGTATTCAAAAATATCCTTCTTCATTATGGGTCAATAATACAACCACCTCACTATTGTTACCATATTTTCATAACCAGGGTGACCCACATAAGGTCTCCTATGGAATTCATCCATAATCAAGAATCTCAAATATACTGAATTAGGCACATACAACCTATTTTTATACAACAATAAATCATGAGCTATAAGTCGATATCCTTCATATTTATTCTCTTCGGATTCTTGTTGCAATGATTTTCTCACTTGATTGAAGATCTCGTCTTCTTGAAAGAGCATTTTTTATGCAGGGCACGCCACCCAGGGCACGTCTGCTCACATGATCTTCTTCTTCTTCTCGGCCCGAAGAACTTCCAGGCTCTTTTATTTCCCTATCGGGAAATATCTACCCATAGATTCTTTCACGTGACTTCCCTCCTTCTACCTATCGGGAAGTCGGAACTCGTGACTTCGCGAGTCCAAAGGCTAGTGGTCAGGTGTGAATCTTGCGAGTCCTCGAGCACCAATGTAAATCAATTCTAACCTCACCTTTCTCCTATCGCAACTTTGTGGCTCGCTATATCAAGCACTTGGTTTTCCAATATCCCAATACCCGATGCGCACGTGAATTGACTTTTCAACGGTCCTTTATCTCGCCGAGACTTCGGACTTCGCGGGATCACGGATCCTAATGCCAATACTCGGGAATTCTCGCAGCAAAATACTGAGGGCTTCGTGCCACCTGTATTCCACTCGCCGGCTTCGCTATGGCACACACTGTCCTCCAACGGTCGGGATATCTCTTATTTCAATATCGCGATCTCTGTGGCCAAATCCTCGAGTCTTTTCTCATGAGACCCTGATACACGATCCCACGTCCAGATCTGATGGTTCTCACATGATCTAGATCCAACGGCTATCCTTCTTCTTGCTCCTCGCGTCTTCGTGACTTGGGGTACCCAATACTTGGGCTTTCACTCTGTGAACTCCCGAGTTCGCGAGATCTCTCGATCTCTACCACCTATCCTCCTCAGATGGATGGCTCCTAGTTCTCTCGCCACTTCACTGCTTCGTGTCCTCACACTTTGCGACACTTTACACCAAATCCTCAACCCTTCCACCCACGAGATCCTGACATGCGATGTGCCACCTGTCCACTTGCCGACTCCTGTGGCCCCACACTGTTCTCGTGGTTGTCGGGATATCGTGTATCATAATATCGTGATTCCCATTACCAAGCCTTGGACACTTTTCTCACGAGATCCCGATAGGCGATCTCGCAAATAATCCAACGACCCTGACCGACTTGGATCAATGGTGCTACCTCTCCTGAGCTTAGAACCTCTCCACACTTGAACTGTAACTACCACACACCTCTGGGAGATGTAACGGCTCTTGGAACTTCGTGAAACCTTCTCCAAAGATTTCGTCTTTTCGTTCTCCTTTTAATGATTCTGCGAAAAGAAGAAGCACCTCTCTATGAGACTCATTCGCCCACTTCACAAATCTGCGACGTTTCTCCCCGACTTTCCACGACAACTTCTCTGCACTCACCTTTCATTGAATACAAAGGTCTATTCCTCCTGAGCTTTCTCACGACCTTCAAGTCCTCCAAGCAACTCCTTGCGCGCACTCCTTGTAACAAATCTTCGACGACGTCTCAGTGTTAAAGTCTTTTTGACTCTGCGCACCTCCGCAGCAGCAGTCTTTGGATACTCTGCTCAGAATCGCAACTCTAAGACTTAGCTCGACCTGCGCACTCCTTGCACGGCTCATATAACCTACTTTCACCCCTGGTTGTATGAGAACAAGAGTTAACTCTCTGAGCCTTCTGTCAATGCACTCCTTGCGGATGACTTCAACTGCACTCTTTGCAGGAATCCTTGCTCAAGTAGAGAAACAGTTGAAACTCATTCACTCTTCCTTTCAGACTTCTATCTTAACACATGAAATCATACACACAACATAATAACAAATGCATAACATGAAGAAATATTCATAAGCAGAGGATTCAGCACACATACACAGAGAATAACACAACCATGAGTCTGAATCAATTCCTTCTATTAATTCCAGATCTATACATGGATGTCTTCTACAACCCTATGTTATTCTCCTCTGCTCTTCCTACTTTGAATTATGCTAGCTCACATTATAATGTGAAATTAGGGTGTCTATATTCGTTTTCCCTCCTGCACTCTAAAACTCTCTAATCTCATAATTCAGTTCTATCTACCTGCATCTACTACTATAAATGCCTCTGTCTATCTCAGACGAGAGCGTATGGCTTGAGGTCTGATTACATTTTACCAAGGCGCCTAAATTAAATGATCTCATTTATGTTTAGTGCATCAACTTCAAGGGAAAATTTAAAAATTGGTGCTGGCGTGTGCCCAACTATCCTTTGTCTTCTGTGTTGGCTCACTTGTCTCGGGAGATGCTCCTGCATCATACTCCCTCACTTGAAAATTTGCATGNGAAATAATCTTTCCTTCTGGTTTTCTTACCCACTCATTTATTCAGTATCTGTTCCATTTGTGGCTTCTCTGCAACTGGCATCTGCTTCTGCCACTGGACCTCTAGTTGATCATCACTTTCTGCTCCTGCTTCATCATCTTTATATGGATATAAATCCGAAACATTAAATATCGGAGATATCCCGATCCCATCCGGTAACTCAATTTCATAAGCATTCTATCCCATTTTCTTCAAGACCTTGCATGGCCCAATTTTCTTCATTTTTAGTTTATTAAATGTACCCCTGGGAAACCTTTCTTTCCTCAAATGTGCCAGGACTAGATCACCAACTTCAAACTGAAGTTGTCTTCTATGCTAATCAGCTCTGTTCTTTTACTCCTGGCTTGATTTCAACAGTCGCTCCTTCACCCTGGTGTGAAGTTCTTTCATCGCTTCAGCGAATTCTTCTTCACTAGCACTGCTAGTCGCAGTCTATTCTAAATCCCTCAATTCATAAAATCCTCTCGGCTGCATTCCATATACAATCTGAAATGGACTTTTTCCTGTGCTCATGTTCATTGAATCATTGTATGCGAACTCTGCTTGCGGTAATATGCTATCCCAGCTACTATGGTGTTCTGTCACCAAGCTCCTCAACAGGTCTCCTAGACTTCTGTTGACCACTTCTGTTTGTCCATCTGTCTGAGGGTGATAAGCACAACTAAACATCAAATTAGTTCCTAGCTTCTTCCATAATGTCCTCCACAAATTCCCTATGAATTTTGTGTCTATGTCTGAAACTATGCTTTTCGGCAATCCATGAAGTCAAACGACCTCCTTGAAGAACAGATTTGCGATGTGAGTCACATCACTGGTCTTTTGGCATGGGATAAAATGTGCCATCTTGGAAAACTTGTCCACTACCAAAAATATGGAATCAACATCTCTTTGGGTCCTCGGCAACCCCACCACGGAATCCATGCTAATTTCATCCCACGGCTTCTCAGGTATGGGCAATGGTTGATAAAAACCTGTATTCTGCTTCCTCCCCTTTGAATGTTGATAAATTCTGCATCTTCCAACAAACTTCTTGACTTCTGACCTCATCCCTGGCCAAAAGTATGACTCGTTCAGCTTCGTGAATCTCTTATCATGGCCAAAATGTCCTGCTAATCCACCACTGTGCTTCTCTTTCAACAAGTTCTCCCTCATGGAGAAATTCGGAATACACAGTTGATTGCCTTTGAACAACAATCCATCCTGGATCACATACTCTATCCACTAGCTTCTGTCTCTGAGAACTCGTTTCTCAGCTGCTTCATACGTTTCCTTAAAGTCTGAATCATCTGCATACATGTCCTTAATATCATCGAAGCCTAACGTCCTGACTTTGAACTCCTGCAACAGCAAACACTTCCTTCTCAAAGTATCAACAACTTTGTTAGCAGTACCAGAAATATGTTTTATCACAAAAGTGAAATTTTGCATGTATTCAACCCATTTAACATGCCTCTGATTCAACTTTTCTTGTTGAGTCACAAACTGTAATGCATGGTTATCACTATATAAAACAAATTCTTTTGGAATCAAATAGAGCCTCCATTTTTTGAATGTGTGTATGATGGCATAAAATTCTTTATCATACGTGGACTACTTTAATTTTGAGTCATTCAGCTTCTCGCTAAAATATGCAATTGGTTTGTCCTCTTGACTCAAGACCGCTCCTATGGAAAACCCACTTGCATGACATTTCACCTGGAATGTCTTTTGAAAATCCAGCAACACCAAAACTGGTTGCTCTGTAATCTTTCGTTTCAACAAATTGAAACTCTTCTCAGCCTCTTCAGTCCAGTGAAAAGATTTATGTCTTTTCTTCACTGTATCCATCATTGCTGCACTAATTCCACTGAAATTCCTGATGAATTTATGGTAGAAACTAGCCAATCCATGAAAACTTCTCACCTCGAAAATATTTCTCGGTGATGACCAATTCTTGATTACTTCTACCTTATCCGGATCCATCTTTAATTCATTTGCTGAAATAACAAACCCCAAATAAATGAGTTTTGTCTTCATGAATGAGGATTTCTTCATATTTTTCAACAGTTTCTCATGATGTAGCTTCCTCATCACAATGGCCAAATGCTTTAGATGTTCAGCCTTTGTCTTGCTGAAAACCAATATGTCATCCAGATACACAATGACAAATTTCCCGATGAACTCCTTCAGGACTTCATTCATCAACCTCATAAAGTTACTCGGTGCATTCGTCAAGCCAAACGACATGACAAGCCATTCATACAGTCCTTCGTTGGTTTTGAAGGCTATCTTCCACTCATCACCTTCTCTCATACGAATCTGATGATATCCACTCTTCAAATCTATCTTTGAAAAAAAAAATTCCCCACTCAAGCAATCCATCAAATCATCCATTCTTGGCAATGGGAATCTATACCTGATAGTTATATTGTTTATCACCCTTGAATCAGTGCACATCCTCCAGCCTCCGTCTTTCTTTGCACTGAGTACTGTTGGAACAACACATGGAATCAAGCTTTCCCTAACCAAACCTTTGTCCAACAACTCCTGGACCTATCTTTTAACCTCTCCATTCTCTTGTGGCATTAATTTGTACACGGCTTTGTTTGGAAAACTAGCTCCTAGTATGAGGTCTATATGGTGACTCACGCTCCTCATTGGTGGCAACGAACGAGGTAATTCGTCCACTACAATATCAGTGAACTCTTCCAGCATTTCTTGGACTTCTTCTGGCAAATCATCCACCCTTGTACTAGTCAGAACAATTCTCGGTTTTCTGACCACAGGGAATTGTGGATCCCTGGGAATGAATTTTTCCTTCATCTTTGCAATCATTCTGTCCCGGCTCTTAATTTTTTACTTGCCTTGGAAATGCCTTTCAGCTTGTAGTTCATCCCACCACAAGGTTGCATATCCTTTTAATCTTGTGACGGCATGCCTGACCTTCTTATCCTCTTTGATATCTTCATAATCGAAGTAAGTGTCTAGAGCTCTAATCCAATCTAGTAGCTCTTCCGCATCTAGATTTCCCTCATAAACTGGAATGTCCATCTTTACCTTTGTACTCATTCTTGCAATAGCTTTAAGTAAGTGTTCACTCACTGCATCTTCCACTGGGATTTCTTCTCCTCTGTGTCGAGCATCCTCTTCATCTTCGGATTCACTGATATCTCCTACATCAACTTTGCGTCTTTGTGATGTCTCCATGTCCTCCATTCTGGCACGAATATTTCGCATTTCTCTCTCCATGTCTGGATTCTGCACTTGCCTACCTCTTTCTCTGGACATTTCCCTTTCCTCCTCTGGATCGGATGATTGTCTACCCCTTTTCCTTGACGGCATGGAGAATTCTCTATATCCTCTTCTACAGAAAGCAAAGAATCTTTTCTAAGCTCTGATACCACTTGACGCAGGGTGAGCCACCCAGGGCACGTCCGCTCATAGGATATTCTTCTTCTTCTCGGCCCAAAGAACATCTAGGCTCTTCTATTTCCCTATCGAGAAATATCTACCCACAGATTCTTTCACACGACTTCGCTCCTTCTACCTATCGGGAAGTCGGAACTCATGACTTCGGGAGTCCAAAGGCTAGTGGTCGGGTGTGAATATTGCGAGTCCCCGAGTGCCGATGTAAATCAATGCTGACCTCACCCTTCTCCTATCGTGACTTATCCTATCACGACTTCGTGGCTCGCTATATCAAGCACTTGGTTTTCCAATCTCCCAATACTCGATGTGCCGAAATGTCGATGCGTACGTGAGTTGACTTTTCAACGGTCCTTTATCTCGCCGAGACTTCGGACTTCGCGGGATCGTGGATCCTAATGCCAATAATTGGGACTTCTCGTGGCGAGATCCCGAGGGCTTCGTGCCACCTGTATTCCACTCGCCAGCTTCTCTATGGCCCACACTGTCCTCCAACGATCGAGATATCGCTTATCGCAATATCACGATCTCCGTGGCCAAATCCTTGATTCTTTTCTCGCGAGATCTCGATACACGATCCCACGTGCAGATCCGATAGTTCTCACATGATCGAGATCCAACAACTATCCTTCTTCTCACTCCTCATGTCTTTGTGACTTGGGGTACCCAATACTTGGTCTTTCACTCTGTGAACTCCCGAGTTCGTGAGATCTCTCGATCTCTGCCACCTGTCCTCCTTAGATGGACGGATCCTAGTTCTCTCGCCACTTCGCTGCTTCGTGTCCTCATGCTTCACAACCCTTGACACCAAATCCTCAGCCCTTCCACCCACGAGATCCCGACATGCGATGTGCCACCTGTCCACTTGTTGACTCCTGTGTCCCCACACCGTTCTCGTGGTCGTCGGGATATCACGTATCGTAATATCGTGATTATCATTATCAATCCTTGGACACTTTTCTCACGAGATCTCGATAGGCGATCTCACGAATAATCCAATGACCCTGACCGACTTGGATCAACGGTGCTGCCTCTCCTGAGCTTAGAACCTCTCCACACTTGTGCTGTAACTACCTCGCACCTCTGGGAGATCTAACGGCTCTCGAAACTTCATGAAACCTTCTCCAAATATTCCGTTCATCCATTCTCCTTTTAATGATTCTGCGAAAAGAAGAAGTCCCTCTCTACGAGACTCATTCGCCCACTTCGCAAATATGCAACATTTCTCACCGACTTTCCACGACAGCTTATCTTCACTCACCTTTCGGTGAATTCAAAGGTCTATTCCTCCTGAGCTTTCTCACGACCTTCAAGTCCTCCAAGCAACTCCTTGCATGCACTCCTTGCAGCAAATCTTCAATGACATCTCAGTGTTAAAGTCTTTTTGACTCTGCGCACCTCCGCAGCAGTAGTCTTCGGATACTCTACTCAGAATTGCAACTCTAAGATTTAGCTCGGCCTGCACACTCCTTACACAGCTCGTATAACCCAATTTCACCCCTGGTTGTATGAGAACAAGAGTTAACTCTCTGAGCCTTCTGTCAACGCACTCCTTGTGGATAACTTCAACCGCACTCTTTGCAGGAATCCCTGCTCAAGTAGAAAAACAATTGAAACTCATTCACTCTTCCTTTCATACTTCTATCTTAACAAATGAAATCATACACACAGCATAATAAAAAATGCATAACAGGAAGAAATATTCATAAGCAAAGCATTCAACACACATACACAGAGAATAACACAACCATGAATCTGAATCAATTCCTTCTATTAATTCCAAATATATACATGGATGTCTTCTACAACCCTCTGCTATTCTCCTCTGCTCTTCCTACTCTGAATTATGCTGGCTCTCGTACAATGTGAAATGAGGGTGTCTATATTCGTTTTCCCTCTTGCGCTCTAAAATTGTCTAATCTAAGAATTCAATTCTATCTACCTGCATCTACTACTATAAATGCCTCTGTCTATATCAGACGAGAGCATATGGCTCGAGGTCTGATTACATTTTACCAAGGCACCTAAATTAAATGATCTCATTTATGTTTAGCACATCAACTTCAAGGGAAAATTTAAAAATTGGTGTTGGCGTGTGCCCAGCTATCCTTTGTCTTCTGTACTGGCTCGCTTGTCTCGTGAGATGCTCCTGCATCAGTTTTAATCATGTGTTGGATGTCAAACTCTCCTGCACTTTTTGTTGCTAAGTGTACAATATTCACACTTCAACTGAGTGCATATGCCACTCTGTTCTCCTTTCCTTTTATGTGTTTAATATCAAAATCAAATTCACTAACCAAGGCCATCCATCTGGCCTATCTAGCATTCAATCAGGGCTGGTCAAAACAATATTTTAATCCACAATGGTATGTCATCATGACAAACCTCCTTCCAAGTAGGTAATGTATCCACATCTTTAATGCATGCACAATTGTTGTAAGATCTAGATACTGGGTGACATATATTTTCTAGTTCTCATTTAACTTTATTGACTCATAACAAATCACTTTTCCTTCTTGCATAAGTACTTCATTGAGTCCTTCTTTGCAAGCATAAGTGAAAACCAAGAAATCTTTTTTAGAGTCTACGATATTTAAAATAGGGGCATTGGTCAAAAGATAATTCAACTATTGTAAGTTATCCTCACACTCTATCGACCATACAAATCCCCCCCTTCTTTGAAATGAAGTAATGGGATGACGAGCCTTGTAAAATAATTTTATAAACCTTTTGTAATACCTATCTAATCCCATGAAAGATATTCTCTCTGTTACATTTTGAGGGGTAGGCCAATCCATGATTTCCTTAGTATTACATGTTTCTACTTCCACTCCCTCTGTTGAGATTATGTGGACTAAATATTGGATTTCCTTCTGACATAAATCACACTTGTTGAACTTAGCATACCACTGGTTCTCTCTTAGCACCTGTAGCACCATCTTGAGATTCTCTTTTTGCTCTTCTCTAGTCTTGGAATACACAAAAATGTCATCAACAAATACCAAGACAAACTTATCTAGATACTTGTTGAGAAAACTATTCATCAAGCACATAAAGGTAGTTGGTATATTAGTAAACTCGAATGGAACCACTACAAATTCATAGTTCCCATACCTTGTCCTAAAAATTTCTTGTGGATGTCCTCATCCTTAATTCTGACTTTGTGATATCCTAATCTCAAGTCAATTTTAGAGAAAAATGCAGCTCCTCTAAGCTGATAAAAAATATCATCAATCTTGGGTAATGGATACTTTTTCTTGATGGTCATCTTGTTTAACTGCTTATAGTTACTACACAAGCACAAGGTACCATCCTTTTTATTCAAAAATAAATTTGGTGCTCCCCACAGGGATACACTTAGTCTGATGTAACCTTTAACCAACATCTCCTTTAGTTGTACCTTCATCTCCACCAATTTTGGTGTGCTCATCTGATAGGGTAGGTTTGAATTCAGTACTACTCCGGGCACAAGATCTATTGAAAAATAAATATCTCTCTGATGCAGGAGCATCGCCAACACGTCAAGCGAGCCAACGCGGAAAGCAGAAGACAGCTAGACAAGCCAGCCAACATTTTTGAATATTTCCCTTGAAGTGATGTGCCAAAATCTTAAATGAGCCATTAAGAGAAAGCGCACTTGTATATTGTAATAGACCTTGAGTGGATTGCTCTCTTCCTTACGTAGATGGAGGCATTTAAGATAGTTAATGTAAAGTAGATAGAATATTTAATTGTAGATTAGACAGCTTGAGAGTGCAAGAGGGAAACGGGATATAGACACCCTCATTGTGCATTTGTATTATTATCTAGGAAGAGCACACAGAGAGCTGAGGAAGAACACCCATGTACATACATTTGAATTAATAGAAATATTTGATTCAAACTCATGGTTTTGTGTGGTCTTTGTGTGTTGATGTTAAATGATATGCTCATGAATGATTATTTCCTGTTATACACTTGCTTATGTGTTGTGTATAAGATTTCATGTTTGAATTGAAATCTGGAAGGAAAGGGAATTAGTTTCAATTCTTTCTCTATCTGAGTGAGGATTCCTGCAAGGAGTGCAGTTGAAGTGTCCGCAAGGAGTGCGTTGACGGAGGGCTCAGATAGTTTAACCTTTGTTTCTATTTCCAGAACTGTAGTTGAGCATAGGAGC
>JASDQU010101187.1:0-22238 GCA_032191745.1 Picea mariana
AGCCATCCCAAGTCAGCATTGGGAGGAGGTTTCCATGGATTTCATAAAACGGTTACCAAATTCTGAAGGAAATAGTGTCATCATGGTGAATTTTGATAGACTCACCAAGTACGCACACTTTTGTGCACTCTCTCATCACTTCAAAGCCAGTACAGTTGCCACCACATTCATGGAAATAGTTCAAAAGATACATGGTAGCCCAAAGATTATTGTAAGTGACAGAGATCCCATCTTCACTAGACATTTTTGGATAGAATTATTTTCTTGTTTGGGTACTTGTTGGCCCTCGACCAAGTTTTGAGGAAAAATTGGTGGACGTAGCCCCACACTGGAGTGAACCATGTATATCATATGTTGATGGTTTCCTTTGTGTTGTGATGTTTACGTTGTGAATCTTATTAGTGCATTGATTGTTATATATGATAGATAGATCCATGAATGCTTAGTTCTTTATTTGTGTTGAAGGAGCTAGATCTAAATTATGATGCTAAGTTTGATGTTTATTATGTCATTGTTACTGCGTCGATATATCCTTAGGGTTTGTTTTGCAATGTGAATGAAGTGGATAAGCTAATGCATGTTATCTCCTAATTACTTTGTGAAGTGTTATAATCACAGTTCTGTGTCCCATCTTGGTTACATACACCTGAGTCATGTAACCCCCATGCCTCTAAATCATGTGAGACTTTGCCTGCTTCGTAGGTGTTGCTGAAAGGGTCGGTAGTTAGGGTTTTGTTGGTGTGTTGTTGAAGCATTGAACCCTAGGTCTGCCCATGTTCCAACAAATGGTTCTATTGTCAAGACTTGAAACTATGATTGTTGGGAACTGAAGTAAATAAAAGAAAATCTTTGTGTGTATATCTTCTGCTGTAGTGCACAGTATTATACTTGACTTGTGAAGCTCTGTGCTAAGAAATAAACTCGATCTGAAGAAAAGAGGTAAGATCTTGAAAGAGGTAAAGCGTTGTGATTTGATAAGAGTAAGATAAGTGGAAATTTTTGTTTCGAAAACATGAATTTAAGTATGTTTAATAGATTTTGTCCTAGTCTGAAAGCTAGGGCACAGTAGGAAGAAAGAGTTTATCTAAGTAAGACTAATATAAATGAAGAAAGATATGTTATTCCTATGCATAGAAAGAATTTTTGGACTAATAATTGGATGCAGGAACCTAGAAAGATTTTTTGCAGATTACAGGTCCAGCACTATGATCCTAGTGCGCAGTACAGGAGAGGTTGGGGAACATACAAGAGGAAGAAAGGATTGAAACTATGTTATAACTACAGAAGACCGAGACATATTGCTAAGAAATGCCCTGGTAAAGGTCTTATTTGTCTTTGTTGTAAAATTGTTGGTCATGAAGTTGAGGATTGCCCAAGGATGATTGCTAAAGTTGAACAAATGAACATGAGTCAAGAGAATAAGAGCATGTTAGAATATCAGAAAGAGAAAGGATCAGAGGAAGTTTAGACTACATTAGTACAGTTAAAAGAAGTAATGAATGATCACAAAGATGTCAGTTTACTAGAGATCTTGAAGGTAAAACAGTGCATATGTGCAAGAATAGGAGACTTCAACATAGACTGTGTCTTGGATGAGGAAACATCAGTGAGCATTATGACAGAAGGCACTTGGGAAATTTTGGGAAAGCTTACGGGGGTACCTTTACTGGGAAGGATAGGCTTGTTTAAAGGAAAGATGATAACCCTATGTGGAAGAGTTACTAATGTACCTGTTATTATCCATGAAACATCGACAGAAGAGGAATTTGAAGTTATTAGGTTTGTTGAGAACAGTGCCCCGTTCCCACTTTTGTTAGGAAAGACTTGGAATGAGAAAGATCATATTAGAAGGAAATCAGAGGAAGAAGCTACATAAAATAAAAAGAAAGAACTAAGGGATTTCATAGCTAGAAAAATAGATCGGCTGACAGAAGAACGAGAAGTTAAGTCGAAGCAGCAAAAGGCAAGAGAATTAGTTGTCAAAATTGGAAGAGCGAAAGAAGGTTTGAGAGACCTATCCATGCAAGAAGAAAGTATATCCACCCAAGAAGTGGTAAGGGAAGGGATATTAACTTTGAACCCATTGGAAGTACATTAGCACTGCGAAGTCACTATAATAGGAGAAACTAAGAATAAGAATGAAAAGAGGAATCCAGAAACAGTTAGAGAGACTCGGATCACAGGAAATAAGGAAAGGAAGCTCAGTAAGAAGAAATCCAAGTTGGAAAAACTACAGGAAGTTACAGATAACAAATGGAAGACTTCACAGGAGGTGGGTTTGCAGAATTTGAACCTTGTTGAAATAGTAGAACCATGCAAAATGGGACTTCACCCCGGCGAAGCTATATGACCATTGGAGGCGCCCCGACCATTAAAACGATGCTTCAGAATGGCTAGGAAACACATTTATGGTCGAATAGACTGCAATTGGGACATTGAGACTATGCCATAATGGACAGATTCACATTGATGGAAGCAGTCCTACCTATTGGAAGAATATGTTACAATGCTCGTTTATTTAACTCATCTAATGCTGCGTCAGGACCAATTTTTCCCCCCCATGATTATCTACGAACTGATCATGTGTCGAACTATGATTTCAGAACCTAGACCTCACCATCCATTGTTTACTCCATCTGTTCGTTCGCCTACCCCGACCTATCCGTTTAAAAGAGAGAATGTCGGGCGAACAGGCTGAGTTAGAGAAGTCTATCGAAGAGGTTCTTAATAAGTTTATGGATGATAGAGCTATGTCTGAAGGTTTTCAGGCATTGTCAACTAGGGGACTCCATGCTTCCCCTTTGACTGGATGTCGTTCGGGCCATACTAACCCCGTGACTAAGAATCAAAGTAAGCATCACGATGATTTGGCTAATGCAAAGTAGATCCCGTCGATCTTACCTGATTATATCCCACCTTTGGCTGGTGTGATCAACTATGACAACATCCCACAGGACTTTGAGTACACTTTGATCACTGCATACATCCTGAAAGGAATACGCATAGTTGGAAGCTAGTTGGGACAAATCCCATCCCTGAAGAACAATGATTTCAATATCGCTGACAGAAATAACTACACCATGATCGCACCTCATAGATACCTAATGAAGACAACTGGGAAGAAGCCTCACATAGTCTCACGGCCTTGGATTAAGGAAATGGCGCAGTCCACTATACTGAATGTCATGAAGATTCCTCATTTTGGTCGACATCAGGAGGTTAACTCTTGCGTTAAACTCCTCTTGTCGTTCTCTCATGGTGGATACATGTGGCTTGACAGGCAGATTACTGTGGATCCGACGGTGATCCACCTAATTATAGGACTGAGCATGCAGGACCCAAACCTCAGCAGTTCTACCTAGGGAAGGTCTCAGATGTCTCCCTGGCACAGCACATTAAGGAGGCATACAGAGAAATAGAAAATGGAAAGCGAGGATACAAGGTAGCCTCTATCCAGGATGGCGCAATGCGCCTTGCTTGCCAACTCATAGCTAGAAATATCATCAGAAAGAATCTCCCCACACAGGTCACCGGGTTCGTGGTGGACCTCGCAAGAAAATGCGTGGAGGGAATGCAAATGAATTGGGCAAGTTACCTCATCAACGAGATTGAGAAAGACTGTTGTGAAGAGCATGATCAGGGATACGAGTTCAAATTCAGATGGATACTCATATTGATTGCATTTGTCTCTTGGAAAATGTCGGAGGGAGCAACTTTTCCAGAAATTGAACCATCAGAGCCATTGGCAGCTAGATTTTCTACATTATGGTATATGAATGACATGTTGAAGAAATGGTAGTCGAATGCAATGTTCCATGCCTACTATCATCAACTGAAGGTTTCCATTGAGTCATTCCCACACATGACACGGTGCACCTTACACTAGTACATATCGATAGCCAAGTTTCGTGCAGATCCCCATTTTATATATATAACTGCATGCAAAGATGAGAGAAAGGAGGAGCTACAATCTTATTATAAGATGATAGACAAAGACATGGAGCAGATCATGAAGGAATGACCAAAAGAATTTCAGGCACCTGTCATTGATGCTGAACTCTCCAATGCTGACATTATAGGAATCCCCTTAGTCACTCGGTTTGAGCATGAAAGGCAGTCCATTGCGAAGAAGAAGAAGAAAAAGGAGGAATTCCAGGATGTACAGACTGATGAGGAAGACAGCGCCTCTGAAGAAAATGAATCTGGCTCGCTTGGAGGAGGAGGAGACGAAGTAAATGAAGAAGGAGGATGGGATGAAGGAGACAAACAAGGAGAAGGAGAAGCTACACCACCGAAGGATGCCCCTACCGAAACAGAAACACCGAAGAAGAGGAAGTTTTCTCCGTAGAAACCCTCGGCAAGAAAAAAGACCTGCGCTAGTAAGCCCAAGCTAGAGGCTATGCTGACTGAGGATGATATCAGTCTACTCCACGGAATGATGGAAGACTCGTCTGAGGATCTCTTATAGAGACATGGAGCGAATCAGGACGAACTATATGGTAGGATAGAAAATGAATTGAGCAAAATACAGAAAGCTATTCGCTCGGTTTGTGCAGTCCCTACTACACCTTCCTCATTAGAGACTACAAAGTTGGGGGATGAGCCAGCCCAAATTTGAATACTTATAGATGCAATAGAGGCTTGACTTCAGGGAGTCTAAGAAGAGAAGGAGAAGGCTACAGAAGCCTTGAAACAAGAAAAAGAAGATATCTTGGAGCAATTACGAGTTGCGTGGTACTATGTAACCTCTTATGAAAACGAGAAAGATGAGTTATGGGTGATGCTCGAGGAAGACAAAGCGAAGATACAGAGGGAAAAGGACCAGCTACTCACAGAGTAGACTGCAGTCAAAGAAGTGGTGAGCAGAGCACTTCGCTATGTGTCAGGCTTGGCACAGGAGGAACATGAGGAAGTCGAGGTTAGGGTGATGAAGCTCGTTGAGGCCATCGAACAGCTTCAAGCAAGGGTAATGAAGTTGGAGATCCAAGAAATGTCAAGCACTTTGCAGGAAGTACGTGACCAGAGGGAGGAAGCCGCTAAGATCACAATCGGAAGGATCAGAGCCCTCGCCTCTGAATGCAAATAGTTGAGTGATAGAAGTGTGCAGACCTATGAACGCCTCACAAAATATCTAGAGCTTAGAAAGTTGGAAGCACAACTACAGGAGACGCAACAGTAGGCACTGACAGTTCAAGTGCATATGAAGTCACTCACAGCAGTCGATAGAATGACGAGATCACAAGAACAACACGTATCCCAACAACAGATTACTGCCATCTAGGGCAGAGTAATGGAAGTCACACAGAGGCTACAACTGGTGCAAGAGGAAGCCTATGTAGTGTTTTAAGAGATATAATGAAAAGGTTTGTAACTCGACCAAGTGGTTGCGATAGTGGAACAGCGCCTGGAAGGGCCTGTTACAGAGAAAATGATCCAGGAATTTGTTGAGCAGGAACCTCAGGTGAAGCAACAAGTCGAGGCAGCTCAAGCTAAGATCGAGGCCTTCGAAGCAGTGTTGCCCAAACCTAAGTGACTCAGGATGAGTCATAGGTGAGTGTTGGGGACTTGTTGACCCTCGACCAAGTTTTGAGGAAACATTGGTCAGGTTTTACCACTTTTTGGACTTTGACGCAGTGATCGAGGAAGGAGCACCCAGGCGGATATGAGATCATGGATCTCACTTGTTTTGTGGGCTTTATGGACCCAGCATGGGGATCTTAGGGTTTTTGTAACATGTTGCTTAGAAAGTTGGAAGCACAACTACAGGAGACGCAACAGTAGGCACTGACAGTTCAAGTGCATATGAAGTCACTCACAGCAGTCGATAGAATGACGAGATCACAAGAACAACACGTATCCCAACAACAGATTACTGCCATCTAGGGCAGAGTAATGGAAGTCACACAGAGGCTACAACTGGTGCAAGAGGAAGCCTATGTAGTGTTTTAAGAGATATAATGAAAAGGTTTGTAACTCGACCAAGTGGTTGCGATAGTGGAACAGCGCCTGGAAGGGCCTGTTACAGAGAAAATGATCCAGGAATTTGTTGAGCAGGAACCTCAGGTGAAGCAACAAGTCGAGGCAGCTCAAGCTAAGATCGAGGCCTTCGAAGCAGTGTTGCCCAAACCTAAGTGACTCAGGATGAGTCATAGGTGAGTGTTGGGGACTTGTTGACCCTCGACCAAGTTTTGAGGAAACATTGGTCAGGTTTTACCACTTTTTGGACTTTGACGCAGTGATCGAGGAAGGAGCACCCAGGCGGATATGAGATCATGGATCTCACTTGTTTTGTGGGCTTTATGGACCCAGCATGGGGATCTTAGGGTTTTTGTAACATGTTATGGGATGTTAGCCCATGGGTTTACCCATGATTAGGCCTTTTTGTAAATGTAAAAGTATAAATAAGTAATAATAGAAAGGAGTTGATAGCTTGCAAGGCTAAGTGCAAGTATTTTTGGGTTGTTTAGTGCAATAGACTGTGTATGTAAGGCTATGTTCTTGATAGGGGAGTTGGCTCTGTGCCTTGACCTGATTTTGGGAAGGTGGATTTGGTGCTTAGTGTGCAAATCACCTGTCTGGTGCGAAGCTTGGTTATGTGGCTTAGTGCACAGGAGCATAAGAATGTAAGAGATTGAAGCCTAATAAAGAAGAAGAAGCATTTGGTGGATGTAGCCCCACATTGGGGTGAACCACGTATATCAAGTGTTGATGGTTTTCTTTGTGCTATGAAGTTTATGTTGTGAATATGCTTAGTGAATTGATTGTTATATATTATAGATAGATCCATGAATGCTTAGTGCTTTATTTATGTTGAAGGTGCTAGATATAACTTATGATGCTAAGTGCGATGTGTATTATGTCATTGTTACTGTGTCAATCTATCCTTAGGGTTTGTTCTGCGATGTGAATGAAGTGGATAAGCTAATGCATGTTATCTCCTAAGAACTTTGTGAAGTGTTATAATCACATATGTGTGTCCCAGCTTGGTTACAGACACTTGATTCCTATAACCCCCCCTACCTCTACCTCGGGTGAGACTTCGCTTTCTTCATAGGTGTTGCCGAAAGGGCTGGTAGTTAGGATTTTTTTGGTGCTTTGTTGAAGCGTTGAACCCTGGGTCTTCCCCTGTGCCAACAGTACTCAATTGGCTCATAGATCATCCTATCACCCTCAATCTGATGGACAAACCGAGATAGTGAACAAGTGTATGGAAGGCTACCTTCGTTGTTTTGTCTATGATAAACAAACACAATGGTTCAAATGGTTACCCTTGGTAGAATGGTGGTATAACACTTCCTTTCATACTGCAACAAAAATGACACTATTTATGGCACTCTATGGATACCACCCTCCTTCCATCACTTCTTCTCTAAAATAAAAATATAAGGTTCAAGTAGTGGAAGATCACATCGAGCATCAACAACAATTTCTCCAAATCTTAAAGGACAACCTAACCATGGCACAGAATCACATGAAACAACAAGCAAATCAACATCATAGTGAAAGAAGGTTTGAATTAGGGGATTGGTTGTTTTTAAGACTACAACCACACAAACAGATGTACCTCAAGCAAGCCAAGAAGGATAATAAATTATCACCAAAGTACTATGGACCTTATAAGGTGTTGCAAAATATTGGTACTATGGCATACAAATTGGAGTTTCTTTCATATTCACGAGTACACCCAGTTTTCCATGTTTCATGCTTAAAGAAGGTTATAGGTGACAAGATCCTAGTTCAAACTATATTTCCAGAACTTGACGAGGAAGGAAAAATCATATTGGAGCCTGAAGCCATCACTAACACAAGAATTCGCCAACTCAGGAATAGATCCATTTCAGATTATCTCGTTAAATGGAGAAAACTACCAGCTGAAGGTTCCACTTGGGAAGATGAGTCTTTTATACAGAAGCATCCAGAGTTACTCAAGCATTGCGGACAACACTTGTCTCGAGGGGAGGGGCATGTTAGGCCCTAAATAGTGGCTCATTACCCCTTAATTGGGGCATATTACATTAGTAATGTTATTTTATTTATGTCGGCTTGAGTCCATTAGTTGTAATTGTACCTCCTAGTATCCTATGTATACCGAGACATTTTCATTTGGAATCATTTTTTATTTGGATAGTTATGTGGGGTATAAGGAGGTTTCCCCCTCGAAGAGGCTTATTACCTGAAATTCTCTCTTTTTCAAGGTGTTGAGTACTTAATCTGAGGTTTTTCTATGCTATATTGATATTTGGTTCTTAACATATATACCCCCCCTTGGGGTCATATCATATAAGTTTAGCCATATATATTCCCCCTTGGGTCATAACATAGTACCCTCCTTCAAAAATCTTTGTCCTCAAAGCTTTGCAACTAAAGTCTTCACATGTGGCGAAACCAAGTAATATTATTTTCTTATGTTCCTACTTTCTTTATTCCATTGTTTATTAACTATCCATCCAAAATAAATGTGTGTTGGTCTTAATCCTTGGTGTCTAGTTGTTGCATAATTTTCTTTTCTTTGATTCCATGTATTTTTGTTGTAGCTTCTCCAATTTGTAGTGGTTGTTGATCTCTGATAATAACTTGTTGAAGAGTGGTTTTACAATGCCTTATTCCATGAATATTGACAAGTATTCCATATTCTTCCTTCATAATGTTTATATCTAACTTCTTGTATTCCTCGAAACGGTTCCACTTTTGATGGTTTTTCTTCACTATGCATGTGAATTTCATCTCAATTATTTTCAGAGACAATGGAATACTCTATCTTCCTCGCTTGCACTTTGATTTTTCTAGCCTTGGAGATAATACCATCATATTTGGCATGTACTTCCTCTATATGGAGTTCAACTTCCTCAAGTATCTTCTGGTGACCTTCTTGAATCTTGTCTTCTTTCTCCTTTTGAAGCTGCAATGTCACCCCATTTATCAAATTATGGCGTCATTCTTCAATTATGGATTGCATTTCTGATTTTACCTCATCAGTATTTAGGGATTCCTCAACCTTATTGCAATTTTTCTCTTCAAGTATTTTGGTAGATTCTTCATCTAGGTCCTTTTTTCTTCTTGATTTTGACAATTATTTTTGTCTTCTTTCAATCTCTTAACCTCATCCAATAGTTTTTTATTATGGCTTCATAATCTACATATATCTTCATATTTATTTTTTAAATATTCCCTTTACTCATATTTTTCCCACTTTCCTTTGCTAGTATTTTTTTACTTTAAGTTATTAACCTCCTTAATGAGTGATTCATTAAGGGATCATATCTTAGATATTTCCTCACCCTTATTCTTAATCTCTTCCTTTGTTTCTTTTAATTCATCTTGAATTCTATACATTCCCTCCATATTTGTATCCTTAATCCATTTATTTGAGAAGAGTTCTTCAAATTTTTCCCATGTGCAGTGACATATTGTATCTTGATCAATACTCATCCACCACTTCCAAGATTCACAAAAAAAATAATTTATTTCCCTTGAAGGAGTCATATCATATTGTTTTACCAATCTCAACCATTCCATAGGATTGGTTTCATCTTTATCTCCATATCCTAAAAATTTAGGTATTTCCATTGATTCTTAATTGAGGTCTAACCCCAAAGATTTACTTACAACCTCAATATTTTAAGTATAATGATCTAAAGTAGTTATAATACTTATTCACATATAATATTATAGGTTTCCTCTTTCCAATGGCTTTTGAATCAGCTCAATCGGACATTCCAATCAAAATTTATGATAGTTTTAAGTGAACATACCTTTGAAACAATGATTTGGAGTCTGTCCAAATAACCAAATACATTCATACATCACATTTCACATGTACAATAATGAATACATGATATATTATATATAGCTATTCATATTTGCACATGATTCCCCTTTACTACTAGGCCAACCCTATTACATATATATTTACACATTACATGTACATTTAGGCCCATATATTCCCCCCTTGGATTCATATCATATACATTTAGCCATATATATGCCCCCCAGCTTGGATCATAACAAAAACATTGTTGTTCTTATTTATGGGCCTTCATGTGCCTATGATTCTTTGGATAAAATGGGTGACACAAAGGACAACAAAGTTAAATTGATTCATTAAAAAAAATTATAAGTCGTTTATAAATTAATTGAAAATTGTACAAAAATAACAAACAATACACATATCTCGAAATAGAACAAAACAAATATACCACATACTTGTCTACTTACCTATGGTCATTCAAGTACACCATTAGGATCACTTCTAATACTAATCGACTCTATTAACTTGTCATGCTCATAGTAAGGTAGGAAGTATAGTACCTTTGTTGAATTATTCCTTGGCACTGTTTGTATTTGGTATTTTATAACAACAACTAAGTTCGTAAAGTGGTATACGGCTTCACTTGGTCTATAATATTGAAATACATGACCACCTTTCTTATGTGTTCTTTATGTGTTATATATTATCCTTTAACAAACATAAAATCAATCGTAAATTGAATTCCTTCGAAGTCTATTATTGATACAATGAGGGTCTTCTTTTGTAGTGTACTTTACCCAAGAACTTTATATCAATCGCATAATATGTAATGCAAAACCCAAGAACACAAGAGAAAAGAGAGATAAAAATAGAAATCTATGTTCATTCGCCTCTTCAAGGGCGAAACCTCCAAGATAAATGCTCCAAATACAATAAAACTTCTTGACAAAACAATACATAACATTCTATTCAATATATATCTATCCATTGAGAATTTTACTACCAATGGGCCCCTTATAATGACAATTGACCAACTAATTTGGGCCTTATTACTAAAAAGGACCCTTTATTACAAAAAGTGACTATTAACTAACTATTTAATGGGCCTTATTCAAAGAAGGTGGCATCATACATTAATAAAGTATCTAAGTAAGGGATTAGGGTAGGACCCTAAAATGCCCTCCCTCATCATAAGTAGATTTGTCCTCAAGACTGAAGGAGAGGAAATTATTGTAGAATCGCTATCGGTTTCCTTGTGGCATATTTTGGTTGCATATATTTCCACTAGATCAATACTTCCTTGATTGTGCATTGGCACAACTGGGGCTCTCTAGTATCTAAAACTTCTTTTGGTTGGAGCCAAATGGAACCTTCTTCATCATGTTTTGGAAAGTTGGTATGTGCTTTGTAATTTGAACCCATAAATTTCTTCAAATAGGACACATGAAAGAATGGATGAATCTTGGAGTTGGTTGGGAGAGTTATCTTGTAGGCGACCTGACCAATGTGTTGTATGATCTAATAGGGACCATAGAACTTGGGAGCTAGCTTCTAGGGAACTTCATCTTTGAGTGATGTCTATTTATAAGGATATAGGTGAAGAAACACGTAATCCCTTTCATTAAAAGAACATTCATATCTATGTTGAGTATCTTGTTGTTTCATTTGATTTTGTGCCATAAACAAGTTTTCCATGAGGATACAGATAATATTTTTTCTTGTGTGAAGTGTTTTATCTATTCCATGAACCTTGGAGGTTCTTGGTACATAGATTCCACTAATAGGGGGTTTTGTCCATAAATGGATTCACATGGTGTCATTTTGGTAGCTCCATGATAAATGGTGTTGTAGCACCATTTAGCAAGGGGAATCCATTGTGCCCATTGGAGTGTATTTTCATAAGAAAAATATCGCAATCAGGTTTCTAGGCACTTGTTGACCACTTTTTCTTGACCATTGGTTTGAGTATGATATGAAATTCTCATATTTAGTTGTGTACGTTCAAGTTTAAATTGTTCTTGCCAAAATTTGCTAGTGAAGGTGGGGCCCCTATCTGAGACAATGGGACTGGGCATACCATGTAACTTAAATATAGTATCCATGATGACATGGGCCACTGAGGAAGGAGTGAAAGGATGAGTTAGGGAAAAAAATAAGCATATTTTGAAAGACAGTCAACAACCACCATGATGACTTATTTGTTTCTTGCTTTTGGGAGTCCCATGATAAAATCCATTGAAATTCCTATCCAAATTTGTGTTGGGATTGGTAATGATTTCAATGCCCCTGGTATATTCAATTTCTTTCCCTTGTTTCTTTTGCATGTGTCATGGGATGCTACGAAGTCTTGGATATATATTTTCATGGAATCCCATAAGAATTAATGCTTACTTTTTTCATAGGTTTTATGAAAGCAAGAGTGATCGGATATTGGTGATGAATGTAGCTCCTTTAAGACTTGTTTTTTTAGGTATGAATCCCTTGCTAGAAAAACGTTCTCTTTATATAGCATTGTATCTTGTTTCCATGTATAAATTTTAGGTGGGTTGGGATATACCTGAAACCATTAGATGAGTTTCCTTAAAGAATAATTTTCTAAACTTTCATTGTAGGCCTCCTCGATCCATCCTAGGCTTGGTAATGATAAGTCAAAGGGTGACCCATCCTACTCAAATTATATAGATAAATAATCAACCACAACATTCTCTTTACCCTTCTTATATATGATCTCATAATCATACCCCAACATCTTGGTGACCCATTTATGTTGCTCTGGTGAAGACAACCATTCTTCAAGAAAGTAATTTAGACTATGATGGTCAGTATTGATCTAAAAATGTGTCCCTATGAGATATGGGAGCCAAGTATCCACTGCATGAAGGATAACCATCATTTTCTTCTCATACGTGGGTTTTCCCAAATTGAGGTCACACAATTATTTATTGGTGAATTCCAAGGGTTGTCCTTGCAATAATACTACTCCAAGACCTCCCTTGTAACACACCCGGCCACCTAGGTCGAGTCACATCACTCAAAATTCTCTTGCCATTAGCTCTAATACCATATTCTAACACACCTGGCCACCCAGGCTGAGTCACATCACTCAAAATTCTCTTGCTAGCAATTCGGATACCATATTGTAGCATCCCCCAGCCACCTACTAGGTGATGCCATGGAAAACTTTTAGAATGTATACGAATTTTTAAACATATATAAACACTCTGAGAAGATGCCCAGATTCATGTGAAATAATAGTAAAAATACACAAACAACTCACACAGGAAAAACCCATGAAATTAAACACTTTAAGAATAATGCAACAAGTAATTTTAACACATGATTGATACTTATCTTTGATAAAATACAACCAAATGTGTGCAGACCTTCCACGATCCTCCCAGCCTTAGACCATGTTTCTCTTAACTCTCAGCAGTGGGTCACCCCTGATTTGGGACTAACCTCCACCTGGGTAAAGGGATTCCTAGCCAGGATGATGTATCTCAGATAGCAAGAACAACTCCTTTAGGTGCCAACTCAAACTAACAGCCTACAGTCTCCCATTCCCCACATGCATGTCCCAACCCAGGAAGTGTTCCCCTTATCTTCTCAACAGTCCTTCGGCTGCCCCACTTCTCTTCCAGGGCTTTAGCAACAAGATGGACAGGAAGTCTCAGAGAACTGTAGTTGCATCTCGGCTCCCTCTGGAAATCAATTCCCAATAATTCTCTCAGCTAGAGAGAGTTTCTCACAATCCTGACAACCCACCTATTCAATCCTACATGCCTGACAACCCGCCTCTTCAATCCAATGATCCTGGCAACCCACTTCTTCAGTCCAATGCTTAAATCAACCAAGTACAGGTACAAGTGATGGCAGCGGCAATGTTTTGGTAAGGTACAGGTGCACTGCTCATAATAGGAAGGGTATGGGATATAGTTGAAGGAGTGCATGAAATATGGAGAGGTCAAAATTATGGAGAGAATGGAATGAATGAATGACTGAATGGCATCCTCATGCACTAATCCCACACTCTTTGTATGCATGTCTCAAATTGGACACGTGTAAGGTTGAGAGCCATGCCCTCTTGTCCCCATCCTTAGAACTTAGGATAAAATAATTATCCATACCTTAGTCTTTAGGAATAATATTATAATATTCCTTTGGAAATAATCGCTTAACCCCTTTCCTAGGCTCTTAGCCCCCCCTTTCCCTTCCTACTGGAGTTTAGTCCCCCATACTATTTTATCATGGTTGGTCTACACACAGTGATGTATTTTATTAATGATATGAGTGTTTACATATACAAAAATAGGCTCACTGGCCTTTAGCATCTAGGCTCTCTGGCCTAATAATCACATAAGCCTTATGGCCTATAATAACCTGGCTCACTAGCCTATAAAACATATTTACATTTATAAATTGGGCTCAGTCTTGGGGTATTACATTCCCCTCCCATTATTCATGCCCTATCCTCAGTGCAAAATATACACATTTACCACCAAAAATTTCAAAAATATTCAAAAAGATGCAGGTATTCTGCCCTCATAACATCCTCGTGTTTCTAAGTTGCACCCGCAGGACCGTACCAGGTCCATTGGACCTTTTTTATCTCTATGGCTCTATTCCAGAGCTTCTTGATCTTCTGGTCCAGTATGCACACTGGATGTACTTGAAAAGCACCTTCTTGCTCCACCTGAATCACATTACAATCAATAACATGATTAGCATCAGGTATGTACTTTTTGATCAAAGATACATGGAATACATTATGAATAGACATTGATGTAGGAAATGCAATCATGTATGTTATAGGCCCAATCCTCTCTAGGATTTCAAATGGCCCACAATAATGAGCTACCAACTTTGAACAATTTCCCAACTTCAAGGAACTTTTGTTGGCCTTCACTTTCAAGAATACATGGTCACCCACTTTAAATTCCCTGTGAGTTCTACCCTTATTAGCATATATTTTCTTCCTGTCTTGAGAAGCCTTTAAATTTTGTTTTATTTTCATCATTTTCTACTCTAGATGTTGGGTTATCCCAGCTTACTGGTGTGTTGCACCTTCTGCCATAAAGTGCCTCAAATAGGATCATCTTTAGAGATGCTTGGTACCCATTGTTATAAGAAAACTCTACTAAGTGTAGGTAATCCTCCCATTTTGATGGTTTATCCATCACATACATCCTCAACATATCCTCAATCACTTGATTCGCCCTCTTTGTTTGACCATCTGATTATGGATGATAAGTTGTGCTAAAATTAAAATTTGTCCCAAATCCCTTAAATAATATTTTCCAAAAATTTGATGTAAATTTTGGATCTTTGTCAGACACAATTGTCTTGAGTATACCATTTAGTCGAGCAATTTCTCTCATATAAATATCAGCAACGTTGGTTTCCTTGTGAGTGAGCTTTACTGGAATAAAATAGGCAGCGTTAGTAAGCTTATCCGCCACTACCATGATAGAATCATGTTGCTTGTTTGTTCTGGGTAGTTTGGTGATGAAATCCATTGTTACAACTTCTGATTTCCACTCAAGAATGGGTAATGGTTGTAGCAACTCAATTGGGTTTCTATGCTCATCCTTGACCTTTTGACACTCCAAACATTTGGCATTACACTCAGTAACTTCCTTCTTCATGCTTGGCCAATAATA
Source organism: Picea mariana (assembly GCA_032191745.1). Lineage (NCBI taxonomy): Eukaryota > Viridiplantae > Streptophyta > Pinopsida > Pinales > Pinaceae > Picea > Picea mariana. The sequence goes on from JASDQU010101187.1 coordinate 15,409, forward strand.
TTGGCTCTTGAAAGTTGTTATAGTTTTATGATACCATGGGTGCCCAGCATAAGGTACATTATTTATTTCTCTCAATATCAGATTTTTCAATTTTGGGAATTTGGTACATAAATTATGCCTCTGTACATGAGAATTTCATCATTTCCCAACTTGTAGTCTTCAATTTTTTGTTGCAAAATACCTTGTTGTAATTTTGTTATTATTTCTATGTATTGCAAATATTATTTTGCAGCCTTTAAGATTATGTCCTTCAAATATGATTGTTACATGATAATGGTTGTAGCATGCAACTCATGCACCCTACAGCTAAGTGCATTAGCTTCCATGTTCTCTTTCCCTTTGATATGCTTTATATCAAAGTCATATTCACTGAGAAATTCCAACCACCTGCTTTGCCTAGAATTTAGAGTTGGTTGTTCAAATAAATATTTTAGACCATTATGGTATGTCCTCAATTCAAATCTTTTTCCCATGAGGTAGTGCCTCCACATATTCAAGGCATGCACTATGGTTGAAAACTCTAAATCATAAGTAGCATAGTGCCTTCCATGCTCCTTCAACTTCCTTGATTCATAACATACAACATATCCATTTTTACTAAGGACTCCACCAAGTCCTTCTTTACATGCATCTGTGCATATAATGAAGTCTTCCTTTGGATCAATAATCCTTAGTATTGTAGAACTGGTTAATAAATGCTTCAAGTGTTGGAAACTCTTTTCACACTCCAATGTCCACTGAAGCTTCACTCCATTATTTTGCAAGGAAGTGACTGGGTGTGCAATCTTTGAAAATCCTTCAATAAATCTTTTGTATTGTCCCACAAGGCCCATGAATGATCTGATCTATGTCACATTCTTTGGTGTCAACCATCCTCTAATGGCCTCAATCTTTTTAGGATTCACTGCTATCCCTTCCTCTGATATGATATGTCCCAAATAATTAATTTGTTTTTGATAAAATGAGAACTTGTTCAATTTGGCATACAACTGATGCTCCCTTAATACATGCAGTTCCATCCTCAAGTGTTGTTCATTCTCTTCCTTTGACTTATAATATATAAGAATGTCATCTAAAAATACAATGACAAATTTATCTAAATATTCTCTAAATATACCATTCATTAAACACATGAAGACAGTTGGTGCATTTGATAACCCAAATGGAACCACTGTGAACTCATAATTCCCATACCTTGTTATGAAATAAGTCTTGTTGATGTATCCTTGTTTAATTCATACTTGATGATAACCTGACCTGAGAACAATCTTGGAGAATATTTTTGCATTCTTCAACTGATCAAAGAGGTCATTGATTATTGGCAAAGGATACTTATTCTTTACAGTTACCTTGTTCAACTACCTGAAGTCCATGCAAAGTATCAATGTTCAATCCTTCTTCTTCACAAATAATATTGGAGAACCCCAATGTTGGACAACTGAGAGGGGGGGTGAATCAGTTGTTACTTTTCTTAAACAATTACGCCCATTTTAAATCTTTACAGAACACTCAATGACAATCACAATCGTGTAGGAAAGTAAGAAGTAGAATATTCAACGACAATCACACACATGAAATATACAGAGACAGATATTTCCTGAGGAAATCCATAAAGGGAAAAACCTTTTATTCTTGATATGATAAGTAATGTTTATATTCTTTACATTATCATTCTTGGGAGCTCCAAATCCTCTTGAGGCTACAACCTCTATTTTGCAAGATGCAACTTGCTGAGAGCACCAACTCTTTGGTTTCTCTAGCACCCACTAGAAGTAAGCACCAACTCCCTTAATGTTCCAGCACCAACTGGATGGAAGCACCAACTTCCTGAATGTTCTAGCACCAACTAGATAGAAGCACCAACTTCAAGTTACATAGGATCCAACCTGTGTAACAGAGAACACTTGTTCTCCCTTGCACCACCCTGCCACCCCGGTTTCTCTGGCTGCAACCAGATGGAAGCTACAAATCCCTGTGTTCAAGCACCCACTTGAACCTCTGAGGAAAACAGTTCTTCCTAGCACCTCCCGACCACCCTGAAATATAAAACTTTGCTTTCTGTGAATTTATTACAGTGATTCAATAGTTGTCATTGACTTACCAGGCTTATCATTGTTCTGTTGTGTTGCTCTACTCTGCCTGCATCAGTGTCTTCATGCTTGCATCCTCTTCAGCTTTCTGATCTTCTCCTCTACCTTAGCATGCACACCTCGAATTTCTCTTCTTCTCACAAATATGTATCTTTGATATGTGCACATTATTCTCTCTTCACCTATTTTATTATGTTCATCTTATGTTCCTCATCTCTGGTTTTTCTTCACACTGCGCATACTATAATTTTACCTTTCTACAGTTCAATTCATTTTTCACTCTGAACAGTCAACGACGCATAGTCACAACATGTTTCTTTTATCCACTTTGCTCTTTGGTTACACCTAGAATCTCCTTGGGCAAAAACATCTCAGCAACTTAATCACCAACAGTCCAAGAACCATGATTCAGTTCTGCTAACTGAATCGTAACTGAACAGTTAATCATGAAGATCAACAGTATCCCTTTGATCAGATGCTCAAATAAAAAGCACCATTGGATTAAATCCACAGGGTCTTACGTTTATCCCATATGCCCACTGGTTGTGACCACAGGCCTAATCAAAATGTGTTTCGCATTTCACATTTCGGAAATCCTGTGTCGAAGGGTCTCGACACTCCAAGTTGCGATCCCCAAAAGTCTGAAAAGGAGCTTAGTTGGACTCGCTCCTTCCCTTCTCGTGACCATATAACCACATGCTGTGACCACTCACTAACCAAACGAGCACTTCGTGATTCGTGACTTCAGGAATCCCGTGGTGAAGAGTCTCAACTCTTCATGTTGCAATCGCCGAAAAGGAGCTTAGCTCCCCTAGCTCTTTCCCTTCACGTGACCACCGACGGTGACCATAGGCTGCGCCAAAAGGTGCTTCGTGATTTCACATTTCAAAATTCTTGTCGTGAGTGTCTTTGACTCCTCCAACTCCCAGTATCCGAAACTCTGAAATGGAGCCAAATCAATGGTCCACCATCTGCGGTGATCGGACGACTCTCCTCTGCCCCAGTACTTGAACCTTCGAGACTTTGAAGCTGAAACTCTCGAAACAAGAACTCATGAAGTGACGTCATTCTTGTGTCACTCAATGATGTGTCAAGAGCTGAGTGGCTGCCACATGTCACTCAGAATTATGATTTCCAGTGGCCTAAAAAGCCGAAACAATTTGACACTTGTCCTTATATGCTCGTGCCATGTGTCCTTGTTGTCGTAAGTTGCCACCTATCCTCGTTGACGTGGTATTTCATGATCTACCTCCTAGATCTAATGGCCCAGATTTGTCTTTAATCCAGCGGCTGAGATTATATTGTGATTTCTCATATCACGAGTTCAAGAGGTTAGGAGCCTCCTTCCTTTGACCTTTCAGTCAGCGAAATGCCAATCGCTCGCCATGTGTCTTATGCATCCAACGTTCCACAGCATACCTCAATCCAAGGGTTCATATCAACCCTCAATCCAATGGCTCGGATCATTTCAGGATATCACATATCGTGAGTTCCCACACCATGCCTCGTTGACTCCTCCACTATGCAAGTCAGTGAAATTCCAATCACTTGCCACGTGTCCTATGACTCCAATGGTAAGGATTTATAACTTTTTATTGGTTTTATAAATATATGGTGTGGAAATTCTATTGAAAAATGTATCAAGAAGTGGGATGGGAATGTTGCAATAAAAATATCTAAGTCACTTCCTCTAGTTACTACTTGGGGGATATGGTTGTATAGGAATGTCAATAGACTATTTGAATATAGGCTCATCCTCCCCTTACAATGTGTTATGTAGAGTTTGAACATTTTTACTAACTTCTCACAACTCAAGGTTGATAAGCCTATTAGGCATATTACGAAGGAGATCATAGATAGGTAAGATTCCCAGATCTACTTTGATGGACCAATTCAAGGGAATCCACATGTTTATGGAGCAGGGGGCTCAATGCACCTATCAGAATCTCATTGGCTAAAACTTAAAGCAAGCCTGGGAAGGGGGTCTAATTATTTTGAGAAACGTATAGCTTTGAAGTTGGATCTTATGTTGGCATATGAAAAAGAGGCTGATAAAATTCAAGTATTTGGGGATTCACAAGTGGTAATCAAGTGGATGGAAGGATCCTTTACTTGTGAATATTTTCTCCTTCATCATATATTTGAGGAGATCAACAATATTCCACTAAATTTCCTTTCATCACATATACAAAAATGAAATGTTCATGCCAATCGATTATTAAAAGAGGGCTTAAATCTAGATCCAGGTAGATGGCAGATTTGAAGGAGCAGGAAGGAGCAGGATAGTCAAATATCTAAATCTTTTCATGAGCCTTTCTTTTAGTTTTGGTTATTCTAGGGTTTATTGATGATAATATGAGGTTGTATCAAATTGATACATGTAAATTTGGTTAGAATTTTGTAATGAGTTGAACTGGGTAGAGCTTTAGACCTGAGATGAAAATACCATAATTGTGCAAGGGGATGAAAAATATGAGGTTTCCATAGGAGCTCTTTTTGGCAAAAATAGTTTTGATTATGTTTGAAGGAGGTATCTAAAACTTGAGAGAGAAGTGTACTTCTCCATAGTGATTTTATGTAATGCTCCTTACCATCTACAATATGCAATCTCTACTTTCATTAATGGAATTATGATTTTTTTCCACAGAAAAAAATAATCAAATAATTAATACTATTTAAATTCAGTAATAGTAGTGATAATAATAATAGTAATAAAATAATTAACAATAAATAATAATAATTACTAAATTAATAACAATAAGACTAATAATTAAATAAAACTAATTAAATAATCATTAATAATTAAATTTATGAAATAATAAAATCATTAATAATTACACCACAATTTTGACGCTAAAATGACCAGGGATCATGGTATAAATTTGACGGGGTAGGAGTTCTCGTGAAGTTAACTGAAGACTGGTTGACTAGTTAACTCAGTTAGGTGGCAATTCACTCCCGTAACTGCCTGAGAGACTAGACTAGGTGGCAATTCACTCCCGTAACTGCCTAAGAGACTAGACTAGGTGGCATTTCACTCCCGTAACTGTTGGTGTGTCTCCATATCACTCTAGACCACCACTATGGCACATTGGTTCTCCTCTAGTGTGCATTGATTGAGTAATACAAAGTATATCATGTGTAAATTATTCATTATTCATTATTGTTAATGAGAATTCTTCCATTCTTTCTCTCCTTCTTCTTTCTCAATTTCTCTCTTTAAATGTGTGTAATATTTTCTAGCTAGATCTATTCTGTGCAGGTTCAATACATTTACATGGTATTAGAGCCGATGGACTACTAAGCAAAATCTACACCAAAAAAAAATTGCAGGTACAAAGATTGAAGACATCGGAAAGAAGGATTTCCCAAGAGAATTCATTCTTACACCTTACAACTACTTTGCATGGAAGGAGAAAATAGTCATACATTTCTGAACCAGAGGATTGTACAGGTTAACCTTGAATACAGACATAGAACCGACATCAACCATAGAAAAATACAAGTACTTAAATCGAATGGATGAAGCATTCAGAACAATTTGTAGTCTTATTTCTCTCGATCTCCTTTTTCACATATCTTCTTGTAAGACTCTGAATGAAGCCTGGATCACCTTGGAAGGGCCCTTTGGCAAATAGAATGAGATGAGGGGACACATGCTGGAGGTGGAATTTCTCACATTGGATCCAAAAAGCTTCGACAATATCCAAGATTTCTTTACAAAATTCAAGGATTTACTGTCGCAACTCAAAGCTTGCGGGGTTGATAAATCTAAGGAGGAGAAAAAAATGGTTCTCACCATTCTCTCCAAACTTGGTATTGAATTCTCTGTTTTCATGTCCACATTCCATTCAATCAGATTTGCCTTCGGAGCCACCTGAAAGATGCCTTCTCTTGAGGACTTTATTGAATCTTTGACACAAGAGCAAACCAAACTCATCAACATGGGAAAAATCAAAGGCCCAAAGGTGCATGCACTTATTGTGCAAGATGGCAGCCATCAATATCAGAAATATAAAGATAAAGGAAAAAGGAAAGCTCATGCAAATTCAAAGAAGGAAGGGTACTCAAAACCCTTCATCGATGGCTCCAGATCTAAAGGGGAAAAGGGGAGAAATGCACGTACTACCACAAAGGATTCCATCCAGAATCTGCATGCATGTAGAAACAAATAGATCTAATGACTCAAATACTTCAACAAAACAACCTTGGAGATCGCATTCCTGAGGGTGCCAAGAAGAAGAAGCCAGAAGATCAGAATCCCAAGAAAGGCAATTCTAGTCATGCCTTGATTTCCATCAACTCCTCTCTCGATGCTTGGATCATAGATTCATGAGCATCACATCACATGGATGACTCAAAAGTAGTATATTCTTAATTGGATGCATGCAAAGGTCCTCCTATTCTGATGGGGGACAACTCTTTAGTCGAAGTTGTCGACAAAGGAAGGATTGAACTTGTTATCATAATGTTTGTACGGGGGTGTTTTTCTTTCCTTAGAAAAAGACACCATAGCAAAAAATGACAAGAAGTGGGCTAAAAGCCCACTTATCCTAAGTTTTTGGTGCTCGGGCGCGTTATACTAAGGGGCACGTAGATCTGAGCGGCTGAGATCTGCATGCTCAAATCTATGGCGTAGGATCCATATCATCCCCCCCCCCTGACCTTCTACCTTTAACGGAGGGGGTCCGATCAGGTGGTTTTTAAGCGTAGCCCCCCCACTAACATGGTGCTTCCTCA
>JASDQU010101187.1:22258-33763 GCA_032191745.1 Picea mariana
CATGTCCCCCACTCAGTCTCTCTCCTCGTCTATCGCATCTCCCACTCTCTTTCCACCCCTTGCTCCCTCACACTTGTCCTCCACTCATCGACGTCTCAACTTATCACCATCTCACCTTCGCATTTCACCCTCTCACCACCCAACAGATGTCCCACTCGTACTCCCTGTCGTCTCCACCTAAGTTGGTTGTCCCCACCTCTTTCAGCCACCAAACCTTCCCCTTTCTACATGTCACCTCTGTGCCCTCTCATCTCCCGACACCTATTCACCCCTGCCCTATCATACCACATCTCTCACATGTTGATCCCCGCACCTTTCTAGTCACCATTCTGCTGCCACAATTCTCCACCTCACCTGCTCCTCCTCGTCAGCGTCCATGTCTGCCTGCTAATCTCTCCATAGAGGTCCAGCAAAGCACAAATCACCATAGTTAGCATTCAAAGACCAATCACAATGATAGGTGTCGCGTTTGACTTATGCCCGCTCTGATCCCAATGAAGCAGTTAATGAAAACAAAGAAGGTGGTTGAGACATCATCTTCTTCCATAAATAGAAGGCCAGAAAGGGACGAGTTACAAAAGAAAGTTGTCAATCCAGTCTGATAGAGATCACGTCCGACAAAAGACTACATGGGCAGTTTGATCAACCTCTGCATGCATAGCTTGACACAAAAGTTCATTAATGCAAAGCCTTGAACACGTGACATGATCGTGTCTCAGGCATTTGGAGCCAGTTCTGAGTATATGTAGGCATTTTTGCCATTTTGTTTAGTGTCGATGATTGAGCTAAGCTCCCGCATGTAAAGTTTTAGTAAAGCCTCTAGTTCTTTGGTTATGTATTGCATTTTGAGACTTATTGTTTAATGACAGACAACCTTCTTTTCCACCTCTTTTACCTCTAATATTGAAAGCTCATGCATGGATGATCTAGTCGAGTTGTTTTAATCATGTTGTGATGTATGTTTGATTTTAGTGTTGTTACAACATCTTCATTTTCCTGAAGTTTTGGATCCAAGAGGATCTTGTATTCAAAGTTTTTCCTCCTCAGGCTACTGGAAGACCGGATGTCCATAGAAGTCCTTTACATTTTCTTCTCAAGTTATGCCCCCTACTCACCCCTACTACAACTTATTGTCTAAAGTTAGATCAATACCTCATCTGCTTGTGCATACCAGCCCAATTTTCTGAGTTAAAGCGATATCATCATGAGTTTGCATCCATTAGACCCCCCTTAAATTTATTCATTGTGACATACAAACTGATGGGTACTAGGCTTACCTCTGCTGCAATCTAGAGGTGACTTCCAGTGCTAACATTTCTGGCACTGTTGTCGGGGACGAATTGAAGATTTTCCCTAGGATTGAATGACAAAGCTTACTGGTTCTAAAGGTGCATCAGAACTCAGTACATTGAATATTGCAACTGTGCACCCGGCGACTCCACTGTTACGACTCCACTATCTGAGTTGTGGCTTCCAGAGGCAGACACACAATGTCTACTCCATAGCTGCCTTTAGCAACACCTGAAGCTGACCCAAAGAAAATTATCAGAAGGAGAAAGCACCCTTCAAGAAGGTACTTCAACAACTGAATTAGGTATTTCTGATGATTTTCACCATCTTCATATAACAACTCCAGTAGTTGTTTCTCATTTTTCTATTACACCATCTGCTGGAGCTTCTAGAAGTTCAAATTTTGGGATTTTTCCTGTTGATTTCCCCTCTCCCAGTTGCACTACTCCTCCTCTTGTTAGAGTCGTTGATTTTGCAAAAAGGGAAACCTTTGTTCCCTCAAGCCCTGTGGCTTTTTCCTCAAATCCTCTGCGGTTTCCCTTTCTTCCGAGGAACACACCCCCAGTCTCCCTTATTCGAACTCCATCTCCTCCTGGTTCTCCTCCACCTCTCATCCCTATGGTCCCCCTAGGAACAAAATGGATGCCATAGTGTTCGCAAGATATGCCCCTCTAATCCTACCTCAACCAATGAATGCTCTCCCTGCTGGAGATTACATGAAATACATGCCCAAGTTCACTGGAGAAGAAGACATAACTGTTGAAGATCACCTTGCTTCCTTCTACAGCTATGCAAACAATTTGAATATTGAAAATGAGGATGTGTGGATGAGAGTTTTTGTCTAGAGCCTTGATGGTGAGGCTAGGAAATGGTTTAGAGGATTAACCCTTGGATCCATTGTTGGGATTGAGGCTTTAGATGATGTCTTCTTGAGACAATGGGGGGGTAAAAAAGACTTTTTGTATTATATCACAGAGTTCGGGTCCCTCAAGAGAAAAGAGGGAGAATATGTCTCTGATTTCTCCAAAAGATCCAACAAAATGTACAATAAGATCCCTGCTGAGATAAAGACTACAAAAACCTCTGCGAAAATTACTTATGCTAGTGCTTTTGACCCTAATTTCTGCCTCCTGTTAAGGAAAAGAAGAGCTACTTCCTTGGCTCATATGCAAGATGTAGCCCTCGAAGTAGAGTCCAACATGTTGGAAGTTGACAGAATCAGGAATAAAACTGATAGAGACAGAGGAAGAGGGAGAGCTCAAGCTTCAACCTTAGGTTCCTCAACATCCCATCCTCAAGTAGATGAATTGACCAAGATGGTAAAATATCTTTTTGCAGAGATGGAGAAGATGAAATTTGAAGGGAAGCAGAGTTGTAAGAGTGCCCAAAATGTTGAAAACAAATGCAACTTCAGAAGACCAAACAATACCCCTCAGATACTTCCAAGAGAGCCATGAAACAGAGATAGGGATGATCAGAAAATCCAAACCCCTCTCCAAAATAATCTCATTGTTGATGAAGAAGGTGAGGAAGAAGAGCTTGATCCTGAAATCCATTGTCTTGAAGACACCTCCCCATTCCCCCATTTGACCCAAGTTGCATATGAGGAGTCCCTCATGGACAACCAAATAAATGAGTTGAGTAAAGGGGAGGAGACCAATAGTAGTCCCCATAGATATAATCTCAGGTCTAAGAAGAAAGAAGGGAAGTCTGACATCCCTGATCAGCCTTCCAGAACAGATAAGCCTACTAAAGATGAAGAAAACAACAGCAAGGAGAAGAAAACACATAATCCCTCACCATTAGCCAAAGGTCCTATCCCAGAAGTAAAATAAATTTTGAATCCCCCTCCTCTTTCAACTTTGAGCATGAAATTTAGAAGATTAGGATCCATGTACCCCTTTTAGAGCTAGTCAAGAATGAGGATTATAAAAGATCTCTCTCTAAGTTGTTGCAGCCCGAGCCTTCATCTTATTCCACATACTCAGTAAACCTTCAAGATGAAAAGCCAGCAGTCATTCTAGGTCCCTTGATAGAAGACAGAGATGATTCATCCCCTCCCTTCTACACCTCATTGAACATACATGATCAGGTGTTGCATAATTGTTTGATGGACTCAGGGGCATCTCATAATCTCATGTCCAAAACTGTCATGGACGAGCTAGGACTAGAAATCATAAAAGCTTATCATGACTTGTATTCTTTTGACTCGAGGAAGGTACATTATCTTGGTGTCATCAAGGATCTAGTTGTGACCTTGTTTCACCTGCCCATGAAAAGTGTAGTGATGGATATTGTGGCAGCCAATGTTCCCCCAAATTTTGGCATGCTCTTGTCAAGATCTTGGATAAAAAGACTTGGAGGAACCTTGCAGATGGACTTCACATATGCTACCATTCATGTGTTTGGGGGGGAGCATAGAAGATTGTATAGAGAATCTCGGTTGGCCTATATTATCAACGATGAAGCGAACCCCACCAACCATCTTATTTTTGCACTTGATACTGATATGGGATCTAGCTTATTGTAGCTCATTGATGCCCCTAAACCCCCTTTTGAAATCAGAAACCAGTCCCTTACTCTTTGTGAAGATTCTCCCCCGATTGCCTCTATTTGGAAAATGTTCTTTGATGGAGCCTCTTCTAAAGAAGGTGTTGGTGCTGGAGTGGTCCTTGTTTCAACTGTGCAAGAAATTATACCTCCGTCCTACAAGTTAGAATTTGAAACTACCAATAATGTGGTAGAGAATGAAGCTCTTGTTTTGGGTTTGAGGGATGCAAAGGACATGGGGATTAAAGAGGTATCATTGTTTGGGGATGCCGAGTTAATTGTCCATCAGATCATAAATATTTATCAAGCCAAGCACCCTCAACTTAGAAGTTATAGAAATGAAGTCTATGATCTAATTGATAGTTTTTTCTCGGCTTTCAACATTTCATTTGTTCCAAGAGAAGAGAATGCCATGGCTGATTCTCTGGCTGTTTCAGCAAGTAATTTCAGAGTCCCTCTGCCACCCAAACTCAGGTATTATGTAGAAGTAAAATATAGACCCTCTATACCTGAAAATGTCAAGCATTGGAAAGTTTTTGAGGATGATCTTGAAATCAAAAGATTCCTGGAGACTATTGAGGAATTTTCTGCATTACACATTGATCAAGATCCTGATTCTGAAATAAATCCTCATGCTGATGTTTTTCTGAACAAAATTGCTAATCATCCTATTGTCCAGCTGCCCAACAACCATATCCCAAAGGGACTAGTTCCTTTGGAAAGACTATTTGACAAAAATGATGTGGCAGTAAAGGGTAAAATTTCAAATGAGGATGCTGATGTAGCTGAGTGCAATATTGGTATGGAGGAGGATCCGAAATTTGTCAAGTTGTCAAACAACTTGTCAAGGGAGAAAAGGGCCGAGTACACTGAGCTATTAAGAGAATTCACTGATGTGTTTTCTTGGACCTATGAAGACCTTAGAACATTAGACACAAGTGTCATTGAGCATAGGATCCCATTGAAAGAGGAGGTCAAACCATTTAGGTAGAAATTAAGACAAATAAATCCTATGCTATTGCCTATTATGGAAAGGGAGGTAAAGAAGATGTTGAACACCCAAATAATTGTCCCCTTGAGATATTATGAATGGGTGGCCAACCTGGTCCCAGTAAGGAAGAAGAATGGAGAAATCAGGCTCTGTGTTGATTTTAGGAACCTGAACAGAAGCTCTAAGAAGGACAATTATCCTTGTCCAAAGATGGAACATATATTGCAGAGGGTGACAAGTGCATCCAGAATTTCCATGATTGATGGATTTTCAGGCTACAATCAGATCTCTATCCTGCCTGGAGACAAAGAAAAGACAACTTTCACCACTCCTTGGGGAACATTCATGTACGCTAAAATGCCCTTTGGATTGATGAACACAGGGGCGACCTTTCAACGGGCCATGGATATAGCCTTTATTGGGGAAAGAGACAAGTTTGTAGTCATCTATCTGGATGACATTATAGTCTTCTCTAGATCTGATAAAGAACAATGTTGTCATATAAGAAGGGTCTTCTTTAAATGTCGAAGGTTCGGTCTCTCCTTAAATCCCAAGAAGTCTTTATTTTCCTTGCAGGAGGGAAAATTGTTGGGACAAATAGTATCAGCTGAGATAGTCAGAATTGATTCAAGCAAGGTAGAATCTATTCAAACCTTATCGCTTCCTAGATCCAAGAAGGAAGTTTAGTCCTTCCTGGGCAAAATTAATTTTTCTGAGAAGGTTTGTTTCAAATTTTATTGAACTAGTAAAGCATATTACAGCCATGCTCAAGAAGGGGAATGAAGTGAAATGGACTATTGAGTCTCGAGAATCCTTCAACCAAATCAAGAAGGCGTTGACTAAGGCACCTATGCTAATCAATATTGATTATTCCAAGGATTTTCTGATTTTTTCCTTTGCCTCTTTTGACACAGTGGCAGTTGTTTTATTGCAGAAGAATGTTGAACGGCTGGAGTAGCCTATTTCCTTTTTCAGCAGAGCACTAAGGGACGTTGAGATAAAATATGACATCATGGAGAAGCAGGCCTATGCCTCGATGAGAGCTCTCAAATATTTCATATTTTATGTTATGCATTCAAAGTTCATTGCATATGTTCCTTCATCTTCTGTGAAGGACATTCTCATTCAGCCTGACATAGATGGAAGAAGAAGCAAGTGGATTGCCAAAATCCTTGAATTTGATCTGGAAATAAAGCCCACCAAACTAGTTAAAGGCCAAGGTTTATCCAAGCTATTGGTTGGATCTAATTGCAAAGCTTTGGAGGTCAACTTCATCATCACATGTTCAGAAAATCAACAAGCTAAGTTGTCTGAAGCAGGCCCACCAATCAAGCCTCCATTGGCAGAATGCACTTGGTACAAAGATATTGTATTTTTTCTGCAAGAGTTAAGACCTCCTGATTGAATGGGGAAAAGCAAGGCTAGAGCCTTAAATCTCAAAGCAATTAGATATTCCCTTATTGACCAGGTCTTGTATTGGAAAGACCCTCTAGGAGTACTCTTGAGATGTTTATACCCACGAGAGGCCTAAAGGATTATGTTTGATTTTCATGACAACCTATGTGGGGGGCATCACTTCTGGAGAACCACAGCCTATAAAATTCTCAGGGCTGGGTACTTTTGGCCTAGCCTATTCACTTATGTCTATGCAAAGATCAGGGCTTGTGTTAAGTGCCAAAAGTTCTCTAGGAAGCAACAACTCAAGTCTCTACCATTGAAGCCTGTGGTAGTTGCAGGACCATTTCAGCAGTGGGGTCTGGACTTTATTGGTTAAATTCATCCTACTTCAAGTGGTCAATATAGATGGATCTTAACAACAACATATTATTTCACCAAATGGATAGAAGCTATTCCCACAAGGAATGTTTCTCACAAAGTAGTCATTGGTTTCCTTTAAGATATTATGGCAAGGTTTGGTTGTCCGAACAGAATCATCACTGACTACGCTGCATCCTTCAAGGCTGAGCCATTGGTCAAATTCTGTGAGCAGTTCGAAATTTCATTGATTCACTCTACCCCCTATTACCCCCGAGGGAATGGATTGGCAGAGTCCTCTAACAAGATCCTTATAAAGATTATCAAAAGATTGTTAGAGGACAACAAGAAGACATGGGATTCAAAGCTCAAATTTTCTCTGTGGGCTGACAGAGTGACAACGAAGAGATCTCTGGGTGTCTCTCCTTTTTAGCTCGTGTATGGAGTTGAGGCCATCTTTCCTTCTCAGCTTGCCTTACTAGTGGTTAAATTCTTCCAACACTACCAAGGGGAGCCTGATGATATGATCAGAAGGACACAACAGCTGGTAGAAGTGAAACAGACTAGAGAGCAGATTTTGGACAAAGCACATGAACATCGACATAAGATCAAGCAGGCCTTTGACAGGAAGAGTAGTAAAGAGGATTTCCAGCTGGGAGATCTAGTACTCAAATGGGATGCACCCAAACAGGACAAGGGCAAGCATGGTAAATTTAAAGCCCTCTGGATTGGACCCTTCAAAATTTCTGAGATATTTCCAAATAACAATTACAGGTTGCAGAGTTTGGAGGGGGATGAAGTTTTTGGTGGCCCTATTAATGGGCATTTTCTTAAAAATTTCTTTGTTTGAGCCATGCATGGCTCCTCCACGTCATTGTAAATATCATTTTCTTTATGTTTTATCGACTGAATCCACAACCCAACAATAAGGTGACTGAAGCTATGAGTTCTTGGCATCTCATAGCGAGCAAGCCATCCCCCATGGATCCAAATGTTATCACAATGTTTGTAGGGGGGTGGTTTTATTTCCTTAGGAAAAGACACCATAACGAAAAATGACAATAAGTGGGCTAAAAACCCACTTATCCTAAGTTTTTGGTGCCCGGGCGCATTATACTAAGGGGCACATAGATCTGAGTGGTTGAGATCTACGACGCAGGATCCATATCAGACCCCCCCGACCTTCTACCTTTAACGGGGGGGTCTGAGTAGGTGGTTTTTGAGCATGGGCCCCTCACTAATGTGGTGCCTTCTCATGATGCTCGGACCCCCCCTCTCCCCCCGCTCAATACCTCTTACCACCTACCCCCCCCCTCTAAGAAAGCCGCTTACCACCCTCACCTCCNTTGCATATCTCGTTTCTCTTTCCACCCCTCGCTCCCTCACACTTGTCCTCCACTCATCAAACTTTCGACCTATCACCATCTCGCCTTCACATTTCACCCTCTCATAGCTCGACAGATGTCCCACTCATACTCCCTATCATCTCCACCTAAGCTGGTTGTCTCCGCCTCTTTCAGCCACCGAACCTTCCCCTTTCTACCTGTCACCTTTGTGCCCTCTCATCTCTCAACACCTATTCACCCATGCCTCATCATACCACATCTCTCACATGTCGGTCCTCGCGCCTTTCCAATCACCATTCTACCACCACAGTTTTCCACCTTGCCTGCTCCTCCTCGTTAGCATCCACGTCCGCCTGCTAATCTCTCCTCAGAGGTCCAATGAAGCACAAATCACCACAGTCAGTATTCAAATACCAATCACAATGACAGGTGTCACGTTTGACTTCTGCCCGCTCTGATCCCAATGAATCAGTTAATGAAAACAAGGAAGGTGGTTGAGACATCGTCTCCTTCCATAAATAGAAGGCCAAAAAGGGACGAGTTGCAGAAGCAAGCTGTCAATCCAGTCTGACAGAGATCGCATCCGACAGAAGAATGCATGGACAGTCTGATCAACCTCTGCATGCGCAGCCTGACAGAGAATTTCATCAACGCAAAGCCTTGAACGCGTGACATGGTTGTGTATCAGGCATTTGGAGCCAGTTATGAGTATATGTAGGCATTTTTTCCATTTTTTTAGTGTCGATGGTTAAGCTAACCTCCCGCATGTAAAGTTTTAGCAAAGCCTCTAGTTCTTTGGTTATGTATATTGTATTTTGAGACTTCTTGTTTAATGACAGTTAGCCTTCTTTTCCAGCTCTTTTACCTCTGATATTGAAGGCTCGGGCATGGATGATCCAGTCGAGTTGTTGTAATCATGTTGTGATGTATGTTTGATTGCAGTGTTGTTATAATGTCTTCAGTTTCCTAAAGTTTTGGATCCAAGAGGATCTTGTATTCAAAGCTTTTCCTCCTCAGGTTGCTGGAAGACCGGATGTCCATAACAGTCCTTTACATTTCCTCCTCAATTTTTACCCCCTACTCACCCCTACTACAACTTACTGTCTGAAGTTAGATCAAGACCTCATCTGCATGTGCATACCAGCCCAGTTTTCTGAGTCAAAGTGATATCATCCTGAGTTTGCATCCATTAGACCCCCCTTAAATTTATTCATTGTGACATACAAACTGATGGGTATTGGGCTTACCTCTGCTGCAATCTAGAGGTGACTTCCGGTGCTAACAAAACTCACCAATGGAAGCTTTGAAAATGTGTTGCACGTTCCCAAACTTTATGTCAACCTTCTCTCTGTGTATCAGATGACAAATTCTGGCACCGAAAAGAAAGTCATATTCACACCAAATTCCATGGACATATGTGACATGCAAACCAACTCCAAGGTTGCTACTAGTGAGGTAAATCATCAGTCTAGATTGTATACATTTTCTGAATTTATTGAACCAATTTTTGCTTTACTGCTTACTCATGCCGATGAAAGTAGTAGGATATGGCATGAAAGGTTTGGACATTTGAATTTCAGATACATGCAACAACTTAGCAAGCAAAGATTGGTTGATGGTCTACCAGAAATTCATTTCTCCAAGGGAGTATGTGAGGGATGTGTTCTTTGAAAACACCCTCAAGAGAAATTCGACAAAGGAAGGCCTCAGAGAGCTTCTACGCCTTTAGATCTCATCCATAGTGACCTCATGGGTCCTTTTTCGCATCCATCTATCAGCAAAGCGACGTTTTTTCTCAGTTTTGTTGATGATTTCTCACGTTTTACATGGATTTACTTTCTCAGGCAAAAACCGGAGGTCTTTCAACACCTCTAAGATTTCAAAGCCTTGGTTGAGACACAGTTCAGAAAGAAAATCAAAGTCCTCCGAACTAATAACGGGGGAGAGTATGTCAATCCTGAGATCCATAATCTTTGCCATGAGGCAAGGATTCATGTTGAATTATTGTGTAACTGCAAAGAATATTCTTATCCCCTTTTGTGGATTGGTCAAATCCTAAATGTAATATGAAAATTAAGAAGTCGACCCCCAGGCAAATTAAAGTGGTTCTAACTACCTAGAAAGAGAAGTCGACCCTACCAGTGAAGAGACACCTCCTTTCAATGCTTGCCAGTTGTATAAATAAAGGAAGCTAGCGCCTCATTTGTTCACTCACTCAGTCACTCATCTAGTGTGCAAATATTGAAGGAAGCTACAGTTACATGTTGTCGGAAGAAGGAAGAGAGAGAGGCACATTGCTTGGGAGAGGATATTCTCTAGTGTTTGGTTCATTGTCTTGGCATTGGATTGGCTATGGTTATTTGATTATTTTATGGTCCAACATCATGGTAGTTTGTCTCTCATAGAGAGAGAGTTATTCTGGTACTGTACTTGGTTATTGAATCTATATTACATAAGTTTTGTTGGGTTTTCTTCCCCTTGAGGGTTTCCCAGGATAAATGCTTGTGTACTCTGTGATCTTGTTTCTTTCAATAAGATCCTTATTATGTTGTTGTTATAATTGTAATAATTACTATTGAACCCAGGATTAATAATAACAACTTAAGCAATAAACTTAACTTAACATGGCATCAGAGCAGGCCTGAAAGAGCATTGTCACAGATTCAATCTTCAGTTTTGTCGGCATTCAAAAATTAGGGTTCCTTGAATATTTGGAATTTTTGGCTGTAAACCACATTGAGAATTGCACCCTTCCTAGGCACATATTTTGGCACAAGAATTGAAAATTTTCAGTGGGCACAACTCCCGAAAAGTCAAACCCTAGTTTGACTTGGTACTAGAAAACCAGTAAAAATTGAACTAGAACCAGAAAGCTACAGTCCAGAATTTCACAGGTCCAATTTCAAGCGTTAGAAATTGGAATTTTCAAAAACAGACTATACCAGCATACTTGCCTCAGTCCAGTGCATCTTTTGGTGAGTTCAGTTTTCAAATCCAAGAAATTTGATTTTTCTATTATTTTTATAGCCCGGAGGGCTAGGGTTTCTACTACAAGAAAGAATGGCTATCGGTATGAGGGTAGAAGACAGGTTGGAAGGATCTGGAAACTTCAAATCTTGGAAGCATAGGCTGCAGATGATTCTAGACGAGAATGATCTCCTAGAACATGTTACAATGGGTGTACCAGAACCAGAGGAAGAAGAGCAAAAGACCAAGCATAAGAAGAATGAAAAGAAATCAAACTGAATTGTGTCAGATTCAGTAAAGGATCACTTGATCCCTCATATATCTGAACTACAAACAACAAGCCAAATGTATGAAGCACTCAACAGGTTATATGAAATCAAATACATTAGCTAGAATCTTGCCTTAAGAAATCAACTTCGTAATATGAAGATGGAAAACTCAGAATCTGTCTCATCCTATCTTATGAGAGTTTCTCAGATTAGAGATCATCTTGCAACTATTGGAGATGTCATTAGTGGAAAAGATCTTGTAACCACAACCCTAAATGGGTTTCCAACATTTTGGATTCCTTTTGTACAAGGACTGTGTGCAAGAAGCAAGTTACCC
>JASDQU010101187.1:81749-94251 GCA_032191745.1 Picea mariana
GATCCCCTCATGTACTAAGTCCCAAATGTAGTGCATGTGGATCTCGATGTGCTTCGTCCACTGCCTCTGAACTAGATCTTTGCAGAACTTCAAAGTGCTCTGGTTGTCACACCAGATGACGATCAACCGATGAAACTGAATGCTCAACTCAGTGAGAAAATGTTGTAGCCACATAGCCTGAATGGTTATGTTAACTACCCCTATGTACTCTACCTTGGCTGAAGATAGAGCAATGGTAGCTTGCTTCTTGCTCGACCAATAAATAGGCCCGGAACCAAGACTGAGTGAGTAACCAAATGTGGACTTGTAATCAATGTTATCGCCAACCCAGTCAGAATCAATAAACCGATGAGATCTAATGTAGAGTCTGCTACATAGTGAATCCCAAAGGTGATGGTGCCATGTACGTATCTAAGGATACGCTTTGCAACCTTCCAATGTAGCTCATGCAGCTCCTGCATGAACCTGGACACTGCGCCAAATGCATAGTAGAGGTCTGGTCTGGAGTGTGTGAGATACAATAAGCTCCCCACTAGTTGTTTATACAGTGTGTTGTCAACCAATGGAGTCTCCCCACTATCCTCAAGTTTGACTCCTGATAGGAAATGAGTTGGAGGAGACTTGTAGTCTGTCATGTGAAATCTCTCAAGGAGATCTCGTGCAGACTTGGCCTGAGACAATTTGATGCCTGATGCATCCTGATTGATCTCGAGTCCAAGGAAGAAGTGTAGAAGACCCATGTTCGTCATCAAAACCCTGTCATGTAGAATCCTCTTGACTGTAGCAATCACTGAAGTCGAGCAACCGGTGATCAATAAATCATCAACATACATAACTAAGAGTAGAAGTGAATCAGTCATCCTGAGCATGTAGACATTCGGGTCTTATTTACAACGTGCAAAGTTTTGTGACAATGGGTAGGAGTCCATCTTGGCATACCATGCCCTCAGAGCCTGCTTGAGGCCATAAAGGGACTTCTTCAGTCGACAGACCAAAGATGAGTCTTGCATAAATCTGTGGGGATGCTCCATATAGATCTTCTCAGAAACATCACCATGAATAAATGCATTCTTCACATCCATCTGATGGAATTCCCATCCCTTGGCTATTGCAATGGCAAGTGTCAATCACATGGAATCCATCTTCACTACTGGAGCGAAGGTCTCATCATAGTCAATTCCATGCACCTGCTGAAAGCCTTTGGCAACAAGCCTCGCTTTGTATATGCTAATCTGTCTGTCCACTGCACTCTTGGTCATGTAGACCCATCTGCATCTAACAATTTTCCTCCCAGAAGGAAGGGGAACTAGATCCCAAGTTTGGTTCTCGAGGAGGGAGTTGTACTCCTCCTGCATGGCAGATTCCCAAAAGGGATTTCCAACATCCTCGCCATATGACTATGGATCCAAAGACTGAACCAAGAAAATATTCTTGGAGGGAAATGGTTCAGTGGTAGTGAGGGCAACAAGAAGCTCCTCAAAATTAGATCGAGTCCTCCTAGTATCGGTTAGATCACCAACAAGATCCCCTACATCCTGAAGAGTAGTTTATGCCCACTTTGGCCTTTTCTCTGGCTTTGTAACTGATTTTAGATGCTCTGACGCTGCATCTGACTGTACTAACTCTATATCTGAATCATCTGAGTCCTCTGAATCAAAACTCTCATCTGAAGATGATTTGACATGTGCATGCTCATCATCTCGGACAGGTGGAAGAATGAAGATGTATGCATGCAGTTGTTGAGGTGCATACGGGACACTTTCCTCAATTTGGACACTGCGCTCGATGATGAGTCGGTTCAAGGAAAGATCAATAAGCCTATATCCCTTCACACCATCTGGGTATCCAACAAAAATACAATTGGTGCTTTGTGGATCAAGTGCCTTCTTCTTTTCATAGGGAATCTGGGCTCATGCACGTGAACCGAAAATATGAAAGTGGGTCACTTCTGGTTTGAGGTCGCTCCAAGCCTCGTAGGGGGTCTTATCCTTAAGAGATCTATGGGGAGATATGTTTTGGATGTATGTTGCACAATTAAGTGCTTCGGCCCATAATCTTTGTGGTAGTGACTTTGCATGCAACATGCAAGATGTCATCTCCTTTAGAGATTTGTTTTTCCGCTCAGCAACTTCGTTTTGCTACGGAGTATAGGGAATTGTGTGTTGCAACTGAATTGTTAAGTTTCTTTCTTAAGCTATTATTATTAATCCCAGGTTCAATAGTAATTATTACAGTTATAACAACATCATAATAAGGATCTTACTGAAAGAAACAAGATCATAGAGTACACAAGCATTTATCCCGGGAAACCCTAAAGGGGAAGAAAACCCAGCAAAACTTCTTTAATATAGATTCAATAACCAAGTACAGTACCAGAATAACTCTCTCTCTATGAGAGACAAACTACCATGATGCTAGACTAGAAAATAATCAAAGAACCATAGCCAATCCAATGTCAAGACAATGAACCAAACACTAGAGAATATCCTCTCCTAGCAATGCGCCTCTCTCTCTTCCTTTGTCCGACAACTGGTAACTGTAGCTTCCTTCAATATTTGCACACTAGATGAGTGAGCTGAGTGAGTGAACAAATTAGGCACGTGCTTCCTTTATTTATACAACTGACAAGCGATGAAAGGAGGTGTCTCTTCATTGGCAGGGCCAACTTCTCTTTATGGGTAGTTAGAACCACTTTAATTTGTCTGGGGGTCGACTTCTTAATTTGCATATTACATTTAGGATTTGACCAATCCGCAAAAGGGGATAAGAATATTCTTTGCAATTACACAATAATTCAACACTCCCTCTTTACAAGAATGATATTATTTATCTTTTGATAGGTTACTGGATGTCATCATCAACTGAACAATATCATCTGGGAAATATATCAACTGGATAATCATCATCAACTAGACAACAACATCAACTGGATAACATCATCAACTGGGTAACAACATCCACTGGATAAAATCATCTACTAGGAAACATCATCAACTGGGTAACATCATCAATTGGGCAACATCATCAACTGGGTAACAACATCATCTAGATAACAGGAGGCATCAATATAATCCACTTGGTCATCTGGCATCACGATCACTAACTGGTTCTCCATGAATCCATATTAAAGAAGTTTTGTTCTCTTTATCTTCGATTCGAAGATACTCTTTCTTTCTTTCATCTTCACGCAAAAGATACTCTTATATTCACACAGAAGATATATTATTTTCACACAAAAGATGTCTTATCTTCACACAGAAGATATTCTATGAGTTTTTCCATTCCTTTTATTTTTTCCCTTCTCTTGTAGTCATCTATATCACCCATCCATTGGGGAGGACTACTACCATAGCTTCACTCCTAGTTACCCCACATGAACTAGAGAAGCTAAGATGCTAGCATGGGCAAGACTAGACTCCCTTTCCATGATCCACGCAGGATCACGACACAAACCTCAAGAGCCAACTAACCATTCCACATGGTCAAGGTTTGTGTTCCAAGCTACTCAATCCTTGGCTAGAGGAGAGTATCTGCTCGTTGCCCCTTGGAGAAACATCCACACTCATCTCTACGAGGGTGGTCACACCCCTCTCTATGAGGGTATTCTAGCATGTCCCTAGAGTGTCCAAAACTCAACACTTGGATAGAGGCAAACCTTGGCAAATTTCTCATTCCCCTTCTTTACGAAAGTCTCTTCCTTCTCTATGAAGGTATCCTCCTTCTCTACGAGGGTTACTTTCTTTTCTACGAAGGTCTCTTCTCTTTCTCCTTCTCTATGAAGCTCTACCCGTGGGATTGCTCATTCCTTCTCTATGAAGGTCTAGCTATTGGATCTTAAAAAAAAATCTCTTGTGGTCCAAAATCTTTCCATGGTATAATACCATGCCACCCATCTCCTATGAACCATCCATCTATTGGATAACTTTCATCTTGATCAAAATATCTCATTACTCATCCACTGAGTAAATTGTTCCATGGACCACTGCTTTCCTAACTGCACCAAATCACGATCCTCCATTTCTAACTCGGAGACATAGCTCCCTCTTGCACCAAAATAAGAGCTTCTTTAACTGTGTAACATCTAATAATCATCATCCTTGAAGTACTCTTCTGTAATATCCTGGGTGCCTTCTTGAGTTTGAACATTTCTTTCTTTCTGACTTCATACTAGATTAACCTGCTCCCTCTGTATCTATAAGAACGGTACTAGAGCAACCTGTAGTAACCTGCATCTCATCAACTATATCTGAGTATCCATCTTTCTCTTCATCTTGAACATTTATGTTCTTCATCTTTAGGAGCCTCTTGCTCCTATATAAATACTGGATATTGTCTGGTCTTTACTGACTGTCACCATATCATAAGTCCTTCTCATGCTATCTAACTTCTGCAAGTCAAGGCATAAGTTCTTTCTTCCGAGATCCGTAAACTTACTTACAGTATGCTTTCTGAGATCAATCAGTCAGTAACAATAAGCAATAATCAAATAAAACTATATCATGATTTCTATCATAGTAGTACACATCTTTTCTTAAGCAAAACTTGTTCAACCATGTACACATCTGAAACCCTAATCATGAATAAGACTTTTGAACTCTTTTTCACTCTATCTATGAAATTACCAAATTTTCCCTTACTATCGTAGATAAACACATACCTTTGTCACTCTCATGAGTGATCATACCTGAAATAAATATTTTGTCTCTTTCTTTATCCTCTTCTTTGATACTTCCTTCATAAATCTACATAGACACTGAAATAAAACGATGCTAATTAACATTCTCACAAAATCTAACTTGTAATGATAAAATATTAAAGTAAGCAAGATACTAAAAATAAACATGAATACTTATCTTTTGTTTTTGTGTGGGGAGGCTCCATGGACTCCACTATTTGCTATCTTTCTTTAGATCAACTATCTTCAACTTAAAGTACATAATTTTCAATTTCTACTAAATCTTTCTTTGAGGGAGGAGATTCATCTTCCTCTACCACTTGTGCTTGATGCTTTCTTTTCCCTTTTCCTTGAGGATAGTCATAGGAAAAGTGTCCCAACTTTTGACAGTTGTAGCATCTGATCTTTGAAACATATTTCTTCTTATCTAGAACTCTTACGGAGTTAGCTTCTTTATTGTTCTTCCCGAAGGAACTTCTTTTGTTCTTTTGAACTATAAGAGCTTTCTCTTCATCAACAATTAATCTCTTTTGTTGGTTTGCAAGTCTNCATAACTTATCAAACTTGGGTAACTTGCTTCTTGCACACAGTCCTTGTACAAAAGGAATCCAAAATGTTGGAAACCCATTTAGGGTTGTGGTTACAAGATCTTTTTCCACTAATGACATCTGATCTCTAATCTGAGAAACTCTCATAAGATAGGATGAGACAGATTCTGAGTTTTCCATCATATTACGAAGCTGATTTCTTAAGGCAAGATTATGGCTAATGTATTTGATTTCATATAACCTGTTGAGTGCTTCATACATCTGGCTTGTTGTTTGTAGTTTAGATATATGAGGGATCAAGTGATCCTTTACTGAATCTAACATGATTCACTTTGATTTCTTTTCATTCTTCTTATGCTTGGTCTTTTGCTCTTCTTCCTCTGGTTCTCGTACACCCATTGTAACATGTTCTAGGAGATCATTCTCGTCTAGAATCATCTGCAGCCTATGCTTCCAAGATCTGAAGTTTCCAAATCCTTCCGACCTATCTTCTACCCTCATACCTGTAGCCATTCTTTCTTGAAGTAGAAACCCTAGCCCTCCAGGCTATAAAAATAATAGAAAAATCAAATTTCTTGGATCTGAAAACTGAACTCACCAAAAGATGCACTGAACCGAGGCGAGTATGCTGGTATAGTCTGTTTCTGAAAATTCCAATTTTTGACCCTTGAAATTGGACCTGCAAAATTCTGGACTGCAGCTTTCTGGTTCTGGTTCAGTTTTTTCTGGTTTTCTGGTACCAAGTCAAACTAGGGTTTGACTTTTCGAGAGTTGTGCCCATTGAAAATCTTCAATTCTTGTGCCAAAAGATGTGCCTAGGAAGGGTGCAATTCTCCATGTGGTTTGCAGCCAAAAATTCCAAATATTCAAGGAACCCTAATTTTTGAATGCCGACAAAACTGAAGATTGAATCTGTGACAATGCTCTTTCAGGCCTGCTCTGATGCCATGTTAAGTTAAGTTTCTTGCTTAAGTTGTTATTATTAATCCCGGGTTCAATAGTAATTATTACAGTTATAACAACAACATAATAAGGATCTTACTGAAAGAAACAAGATCACATAGTACACAAGCATTTATCCTGGGAAACCCTCAAGGGGAAGAAAACCCAACAAAACTTCTGTAATATAGATTCAATAACCAAGTACAATACCAGAATAACTCTCTCTCTATGAGAGACAAACTACCATGATGTTGGACTAGAAAATAATCAAATAATCATAGCCAATCCAATGCCAAGACAATGAACCAAACACTAGAGAATATCCTCTCCCAAGCAATGTGCCTCTTGCTCTTCCTTCTTCCGACAACATGTAACTGTAGCTTCCTTCAATATTTGCGCACTAGATGAGTGAGCTGAGTGAGTGAACAAATGAGGTGCTTGCTTCCTTTATTTATACAACTAGCAAGCATTGAAAGGAGGTGTCTCTTCACTGGCAGGGTCAACTTCTCTTTCTAGGTAGTTAGAACCATTTTAATTTGCCTGGGGGTCGATTTCTTAATTTTCATATTACATTTAGGATTTGACCAATCCGCAAAAGGGGACAAGAATATTCTTTGCAGTTACACAATAATTCAACATGAATCCCTGCCTCATGGCAAAGATTATGGATCTCATGATTGACATACTCTCCCCCGTTATCAGTTTGGAGGACTTTGATTTTCTTTCTGGACTGTGTCTCAACTAGGGCTTTGAAATCTTAGAGGTGTTGAAAGACCTCTGATTTTTGCCTAAGAAAGTGAATCCATGTAAAACGTGAGAAATCATCAACAAAACTGAGAAAAAACCTCGCTTTACTGATAGATGGATGCGGAAAAGGACCCATGAGGTCACTATGGATCAGATCTAAAGGCGTAGAAGCTCTCTTAGGCTTTCCTTTGTCGAATTTCTCTTGAGGGTGTTTTCAAAGAACACATCCCTCACATACTCCCTTGGAGAAATGAATTTCTGGTAGACCATCAACCAATCTTTGCTTCCTAAGTTGTTGCATGTATCTGAAATTCAAATGTCCAAACCTTTCATGCCATATCTTACTACTTTCATCAGCATGAGTAAGCAGTAAAGAAAAAAATGGTTCAATAAATTCAGAAAATGTATACAATCTAGACTGATGATTTACCTCACTTGTAGCAACCTTGGAGTTGGTTTGCATGTCACAGATGTTCAGAAAATGCGCCTAGCTTTGTAAACTAATAAATGTGGGAGTGAAACCCTCCACCAAATATCCCCAAAAGGTGCCCTAGGTGTGTTCCACATGTATCCTAGCAAAATCCTCCAAGAACCAACTCCATAAAGGCAAATCGAACCTTCCAAGAATGGACAGTGTACCCCACCTGCAGGAATGATCCACTGAAATACACCCTGTCTCCTTCTACCCCATAGGAATGGTGCAGGTAGTTGAATATAACTGAACTAGAATGGTGAGGGAGGAATATTTCATCTCCTTGGCCAAGCTTGGATTAGGAAAGGTGGAATCTTTCACCACTGAGCTGATCTCTAGGGTTTGTTCAGTCAAAACCCTCAAAACCCCCAAGTGTCATGGGCTCTCTAGCAAGAATCCATACATCAAAATGATAATCAACCTAATGAGAGAATAGAGGCCCCTATATCTCTTTTATCCCCCCTATTCACCTTTTCCCTTCAAGTGACTTTTACTTTATTTTATTATTATGTAATTAAATCACTTTATTAATTAATTGGCCTTTTTGCCTCTGAAAGTGATTCATTCTTCCCCATGACTTCTCTGGCCTCTGAAAGTCACTTCTCATTATCTAATATTGTAGTTCTCTTCCTCCCGATTCTGATGATCTATTACCCTAAGAGGTTTCTCCAAGTATTATGCCCCATATGACCTTCTTAGTGAATTTAATTAAAATATGACTCATAATAACTCAAAATTATGGAAATCGTTGGAACGCAATGAAACCAAAGCCAAGCTGTGCGAAATGGTTCTTGGTGATGAAAAATGATGAACAATGCAAGTCAGGCCCAATGAAACCCCTCAATATCTCATGAACTCGCTATCACACCCATCTGGCTACTCTGGTCAGCATAACACTCTGTAATATAATAATGTCCAAAAATGGGGACATTACATATTTTCATATTCTTTGTATCTAAATTACATGTTTAAATAACTGCTACATATGTTACAAATATAGGTTCCAACCTATTGGTTTCCATTGTTGAAATTTTGGTATGCTCATTTAACCATAGACAATGTCACATCATTGTCACCCAACCATAGGCATTCACATATGCCACCCCCAAGCACACTAACCTTAGAATAATTTCGGCAAGCCTACTCCAGAACCAAAAAATAAACCCTAGTTGCTAACTGCAACAACAACTCAAGACAAGTAGAGTGCTCCTTCTCCAAGGGTAGCACACAAGAGAGAGAGAGTCTCCATATCCACATAACAAGTACCATACACAACTGCAACAGTTGCAGTTGCACTACTCTCTCTCTCAAACTTGCACCATACTTAGCAAGAATATCACCAAGAAAATCACCAAGAGAATTACCGAGAGAGAGACCAAGACCAAGAGATGACCATGCGCCCTTATTCCTCCTTCCAGTTGCAGTTGTAGCTGCAACTGCATCTCTCCACAAGAATTATGCACTAACTGGGTGTACAATTGAGCTAAAACGTCCTCTATTTATATTAATCTATCTAGTGAATTTTCTGGCTGGGACGACCTGACTTTCTGGTAATTATATTTTCTGTTTATCTTTTTCCCGTGGAGTCGACTTATATTTCTAGAAGATAGTATTCTAATATTATTTATTCTGCTAGGCCGACTTGTATTCTAGGGTTTCCACACATATGTTTAATGGTTCACTTGCTTCCAGAATATTCTATTCTAAGTCATAGGTTATGTGGAGGTTAATACCTCCCGCAGCTACCAAAACATCAACACTCCCTCTTAGCTAGGGAGGTATTAACTAAGATGTTCTTCATGTAGTGGTCTCAAACACATCCATCCATTTCACATGGAATGGGAAAGACTCACATGGTCTTGCAGACTAGTCTACAGGTAACATCACCATAGCCACATAGGCTATCATACTATCAAACAAATCATGTAACAAGTATCACCATCATAGCCGCACATTATCCATCTAGCTAGAAAACACCTCCAACACTATTGGTTGTCCCTCCAGCTAGTAGCCTTTGATACTACTAATCGACACTCTAACTGGGAATCATTTTCAACACTACAGGTTGGCATTTAGTTCATATAGAACTACTAACTTGTTAGCTCACACAGAATATGACTACAAAATTTAACACTCCCTCTTAATGAGGAAGGTATTCCTCTTAGCACGATCGTCATCACTGCTTCTGCGCTTCTGCACACCTCGTTCATTGTCTTGTTTTCAATCAAGGATCTATATGTCATAGGAAGTTCTGCACTTTCACTATAGTAGAGTACCAACCTTCGTTGGAGTAACATACCAACCTACGCTGGGGTAATATACCATCTTGCATTGGAGTAGCATACCAACCTACATTGGGGTAGCATACCAGCCTACAATGGAGTACCGACATGTGCTGGGGTAGCATACCAGCCTGCGTTGGAGTACCAACCTATGCTGGGGTAGCATACCAGCCTGCATTGGAGTACAAACCTACGCTAGGGTAGCATATGAGCATGCGCTGGAGTACCAACCTACGTTGGGGTAGCATACCAGCCTGCTTTGGAGTACCAACCTATGTTGGGGTAGCATACCAGCCTATGTTGGAGTACCAACTTGCGCTGGGGTAGCATACCAGCTCACGTTGGAGTACCAACCTGCACTGGGGTAGCATACCAGCCTATGTTGCAGTACCAACCTATGCTGGGGTAACATACCAACTTGCGCTGGGTGGCATACCAACCTACACTGGAGTACTAACTTGCACTAGGGTAGAATACCAACCTAGTACCAACCTGCGCTGGAGTAGCTCCCACTATTGGGGATCTCATCACTTCCTTCTACTAGGGAACACATCACTTCTCACTACTGGAGAAAAAAAACATTTGGACCACTCCAAGCTTGTCCCTGACAGAGGCTTGGTCAAGATATTTGCTACCTGTTCATCGGTAGCAAGATAATGGAGCAAGTGTCTTGTCATAATCTTCTCCCTCTTGCTGGGAGAATCCTCTGGACACAAATCAGGATTTGTACATTTATAGGATATTTATCTGCAACATGCTTGATCTTGTAGATCAACTTGGAAGTCACCACTTACTTCCCTTCTGATCTCACAACCAAGGAAAATATATGTATCCCAATCCTTCTGACTGGCTTCCTCCTCGGTCAATGTAGAAAATTTTACTCAAGTAAGGGAATCTTCCCATAAGATTTCATATCTCCTTGAAGCCTTTGAAGCTTCGATCTAGCCTTCTCAACCCATGGAATCTGTCTATCAGTTCTGAAAGTCATCTCTCTCTTTCATCTGAATCTGAAAGTCTCTGAGTCTCCATTCTCCCTCTGAAGCTTGAATCCCTCTGATTTTGTATAATCTTCAGAGCCATCTACTCCTTATGATATGGCTCATCAATGTTGCATCCTGCAAAGTTTCATGGGATCATGCTAGTCTCTTCTTGGTTATTGCAACCATTATGGGTAGGTCCTTCTAGATCTACTAACTCTTCCCGATGATTTGAAGAGTGATCAAGTGCACTAGAGGGATTTGTTTGGTCATCTTTGGAGCCTTCTACTCCTTACAATCAATCTCCATATGAGATACTATGTATCTTGCAAAAGTACCCTTCTTTGTCTTCTTCTTCTTTGGTACATGGATGTATACGGTCGTGTAAACAACTTCTTATCTAGATAGTTTGCTCCATGTCTCAAACTAGAGACCATCTAATATGTTGTCTCCTACAACTGTCACTATATCTTACCTCAGAGTTATCACCTGTGACCTGCTTGGAACAAGGACAACAAAGGGTAAAACAATAGACAAGAATAATACTCTTATAATAATAAAAACAAGAATGAAAACAATAATCACAGTAGCTCCTTCTCAGAGCCATTGCTTGTGACCTGCATGGAACAAGAACCAAAATAAAAATACAATAATAAGAAATAGGAACAACACTCTTCTAGTGTTTTGATCAATCATTCCTCCATGGTAACCTACCCAGAACAAGAAAACAATAACAAAAAGTATAATAGCATTTTCATAAGTACATATCTATGTCAACAAGAATAAAAAAAAAACAATCTCATGGTAATCATCATATTATTACCAAGGTGACCTGCCTGGAAGCAAAACAAGAAGTATCTCCTAGAGAACATCTTGCAAGAATTTATATCATTAGTACTCAAATGCTTCCAAGTATTCATTGTATTTAGCAGTAATAGAACCTTTCAAGGATTTTTGTCACAACTAGTAATGTGGCAATTATCAAACTTGATATCTGCAAATTGGGAACTTATTAATTTAATCAAACCTGGAACCTAAAGTCTTATATTCAAGAATGAGTGTTGTTTATTTTCTTTCAAGTCTCCTTCACTCAAGATGACAAGTATTCTATTCAACATGTCCCCTGTACTTAAGACAATATGATTTCTAGACATAAATCCGAGTTAGAGAATATAGTGCAAATAAACTCTAAAGTCTCAACCTTAATCAATCTAATACTTTGACTGAAGTTAGTTTCTAACTTTAACTTTGAACAAAGGTTAGTAGGATAATCATAACTTCAATATATCAAAATACAACTAGATGTTCATAAGGTCACAATAATGCCATAACATCTAGAGGCATATGAAAACAATCAAACTTGGAGTGCGTTATTTCTCTGAATGTGTTGGATATGAGATCCCTCTGGATCTACGATTGTTGCTTGGACTAGAGATCCTTTTGTTGGGTATGTGTTATATTCTTTGCATGTGTGTGTGTGTGGGTGCACCAGATAACTGCATCTGGCGATCCGTACCAACTAGGGGGCGATTTTTGCTATTTTTAGCGGATTTTGCTATTTTTAGCTGATTTGTAAATTAATCCTGGATTAAGGGGTTAGGGTTTTGGTATCTACGGAATACCTAAAAACATTGTATATATTGTATGGTGAATGGTGAAATTCGATATAATGAAAAAGAAAGGTTTTCCCGGTTGAGGGTTTTCGGTAAGGATCTCTGTGTATTCTGTGTATGAGCCATTGATTAATTTATGTATTACTTAAGAATATATATATGCATTGCTTTACTTCGCAGGTTTAAAACTTACATGTGGTATCAGAGCACGTTTTTGGCTTCAGAGGGACGCCTTTGTTGCTGAGG
>JASDQU010101187.1:120417-131913 GCA_032191745.1 Picea mariana
GGGATAGGGGCAAGCTAAGAAGGAACCCTACTCTAGGTTCACATAGATTGATTATATATATGTTCTCCAAGTTAACATAGATTGATTGCATCTTTATGTTATGATAAAAATGTTTAAAAGGAAATTATAAGAATTCAAGTTACCAACCTACTATACCAACACAATATTTCATTTTTAAACTCTAATTAAAGTTTCTGCTAAAATTAGAGTTTGTTTGTAATCTTAATATGCTAATTAAGATTTGTTTATAAATGAAATAGGCCAAAAAAGAATTAGGGTTTATTTGCAAATGAAATATGCCTTTAGACTTTCATCAACAACAGCCATAATTATGTGGTTGTGCTAGCATCTTCATGCAAATTGTAAACACCAAAATTGATGCACAAATTCATCTTCATGCAAATTGTAAACACCAAAATTGTAAGAGTCAAATTTTTTTTCACGCAGAATAGACACTCCATATAATATGATAATGTATCTCCAATATTCAATGTAAGGAATAAACATTAAAATTGGTGTAATTTAAGGGATGTGGAAATCCTCTACGTGCGCCGCATAGATTTGACACATCAATACCTAGATAATCAACGATAGCCTCTTTCGTTGTGTTTTATCATAGTCCTTCAAAGCTGTGTTTTATTGTATTCCTTCAAAGCTGTTAGCAATATAGTATGTGATTTGTTTTGTAAATTATGTACTTACAGCAAAATTTTTAATCTTCTGTCAAACATATTTTTAAATTTTTGAATCTACTGTCAAACATATTTTTAGAACACTTTAATGACCTCAAATTAAGATGAACGATGTGGAGGAGCAGAGGAATTATTTGCCGGAGTGGTGGGCATCAGGCAATTGCATTTCAGCTACTAAACACATCCACTGGAGCAGATATTTGAGTTATTGAAATCTGAGGGAGTTGCGACTTCCATTCTGTAATCTGCATGATCTATTGCTGAAGATATTTGTGAGAAAGGCAAATTCTTGGCACCATTCTGTAAAGATGACAGTGTTCTTCCAGGGATTATTGAAAATGCTCAGTGAAGCAAGCTATAAACAAAGACATGCATTATACTGAGCTCAGGCATATTGTTCACCTTGCATCAAGCGCAGGGAACTGGGTATTATTCTCAATATTTGATAAATCTTACTGTTTGGAGTAGGCATATTGTTTTTGATACAGAATAGTACCTTGACACAGCGTGTAAACTTTTCAATTTGACAAAATGCATAAATGAGATTTTGTCTCCTGGACAGCAATGATTGCAGGGTATGCCATGCATTTTGAGAAGGAAGTCCTAAAGTTATTTCAACAGACAAAACACTCTGTCATGAACCTGAACCATAACCCCTGAGTTCATGTTTTGACTTTTAACTTTTGTCTGTATGTGCCATGCTAATCTAGTGAACGAGGACCAAACATACTAACTGCATAAGAAAACATTGTCTCATCACTGATGATGGAACATAATAGCTGCACGGTTGACCTTCATGATGTGTTGGACACCTAGCTGAGGCATAAAGTTATATTATTAAGTTGCCAATCAAACCTATATGTGGGGGTGTTTTCTTGGGTATGAGAATATTCGACAATACTGGACGACGAGAATGTTTGGTGGAGTGTCTTTTAAGTTGGACGGTGAAAATGCTGGACTCTGTCCTTCTTCGAACATCTATGCAACACCTGGCAGATGGGGTGACATTGAAAAGTCACAGAAAATGATGAAGACGAATAGAAATAAGCATCCAAGTTTCGTTGGATTTATATCCACGAGCAGGTAGGTTCATGGTTTAGTTATTGGAAGTAGACATGGTTGATGAGCAGATAATTTCTTTCCTCTCAATATGCAGATCGCATTTAAAAAGTACATAAAATCGTCAGATACTTGAAGAGATTACCTAGGTTGAACGAGGCAGAAAGTAATTCCCCTGGCACGGGAACTATGACAAATGATGTGGCGAAGCAGAAAAAGTTTGACACCACAGTGAGAACCAAACAATTGCATTTGGACCATACAGGAAACTTACCTCTCCCGGCGCTCACGACCTCTCCACGACCCCTGCGACCTCCACAACCTCTCCACGACCTCTCCACGACCCCTACGACCTCGCGACCTCCGCAACCTCTCCACGACCTCTCCACAACCCCCACAACCCCTACGACCTCGCGACCTCTCCATGACCCCTGCGACCTCGCGACCTCCTCAGCGACCTCTCGACAACCGTTACACAGAACTCTCACAAACTTACGTTCGCGACCAGACGATTACGCCAACAAATTTTCGTAAACCTTGCAACTTCGATGTGTAGCTAATACATAAACTAGCTTTCGGCCGAAAGATAGTTCGGCCGAAAGATAGTTCAGCCGAAAGATATTTCGGCTGAACTAGTTTTCGGCCGAACAATATTTCGGTCGAACTATCTTTCGGCCGAAAACTTATTGCCGGAAAGAAAATATCTGGCTGACCAAATTTCTACACGCAAATCGAGGGGGCAGTTATTGCACCGTTCGATTTGACGTTTATTTTTTCAGCCGAAAAATAGTTCGGCCGAAAATAGTATCTTTCGACCGAAAAATATTTTTAGTTCGACCGAAAAAATATTTTTCGAAATTTTGGAGAGCTGATTGTCACGAAAGTGTAACCCACCTTCGTGATTCCACCCAAAGCTCAGAACATTGGAGAAGACAAACCTGAAATTTTTAAAATCGGAGGGCATATCCTTATCTCTTACATACACAAGCTCTTTAATTTAGAAATCAAGAAGGGCTTCCCTAAACCTTGGATGCAAAGCCTCCTTCCTATTTTTAAAATTGGGGATAGAAATAGTCCCTTTAATTATAGGACCATTATGATTAGCCCAATTTTAGTCAAGCTTTATGGAATTGTTTTGGAAAATAAGATTATCCTTTGTCTAGAAAGTCACGGTAAAATATCTAAAGGAAAGGCCAGGTTTAAGAGATATCATTCAACTATGGACCATCTTGTTACCTTTAGGATCATTGCAGAGAAGCTCCGTAATACTAAAACCAATCTTTTTTGTTGTTTTGTTGACTTTAGAAAAGCTTTTGACATGGTTCCTAGGAAAAACCTTTGGAATATGTTGGAAGAGATAAAAGTGCCTCTCGAGTTGAGGGTTGTTGCAATAAGTATGTATGAGAATATTATTTCAAATTTTCAAAACACTGAGGGCTAGTCAAAAGAGATTAACTGCAATATTGGAGAGAAACAAGGTTATCCCTTGTCCCCTACCCTTTTTGGCATACAAATTGACAAGTTAGAAGATTGTTCTAAAAAAGAAGGTTGTGTTAGCCCTACTCTCAGTAGTCCAGTCATTAATCGTCTTCTTTATGTTGGTGATATCGTTCTTATGGAAAGGAGTCCCCATGATCTTGAAAACCAACTAAGAATCCTCAAGGATTTGTTCTCCAATATGGGTATGATTGTTAATATTGATAAGACTAAGGTCATGATTATTACATCCAATAAGATCACTTATGATACCTTCGTATATGACAACAACTTGGAGGAAGTGACTCCATAAAAATATATTGGAATTGATATTCACCACAAGCTCAACTGGAATTATAGCATTGAGAAAAAGATTTTTGGGGGATGGAAAGATTATTATGGGCTTGAAAACAATTGTAAATCAACTCATCATTGGATTTGGGATAAGAAGAAACTCCACTTTGAGACTCTTATTACACCTCTTGTTTGGTATTGATGTGAAGTCTGGGGTTGTAGTATATCTCGTGAATCTTGGAGAAAGACAGAGAAAATACAAAAGAATTTTATAACCTATAATCTCAAAATTAATGGAAATACACCATGTCCCATCATCCTCTTAGAAAAAAAACCTCTCCCCATTGAGAGCACGACTATGACGAGATACCTAATGTATAAAAACAAGTTAAATAACATGGAAGACAGGAAGCTTCCTAAAATTGCTTCAAATTCGAGTTGTAACCACCATCGACTCAAGCGATGATGGGATAAAGATGCTCGGTCTTGGATAAACTATTGGGGAATCATGGAAGACACTATTTTGCACAGTAAATATACTATTAAAAATATCATCAAATCAAAATTTAAGGAGAAAATGTGGTGTGATAAAGAGTTAGAGGAAAAAAGAAAATTAAAATATGATAAGGATGTAATAAACCATAATATAGAATATCAAAATTGTCTAACTATTTGGACAAGTGTAAAGAAAAAAATAAGCATTGCTAAGATAAGAACAAATTCTCATTAGCTCCATATTGAAATTGGGCGTTGGTCAATTCTTAAAATGCCACGGGATGAAATAGTGTGTCACCTTTGTTACACTAAGAAAGTTGAAGATGAAAAGCACGTTCTCTTAGTTTGTCCAGTCTATACCCAGATTAGATTTTCAAAAATTTTGTCACACTACCAACCTTCCTAACCTCTTAACTCAACAAAACTATGGTGATCTTGGAAAGCTTCTCTTATTTCTTTTTGAGCACAAAAACAAATTTATAAAAAAATGCAACACTTACCCTCTTAAGGTGTGATACACCAATTAGGCATCATCATGGTCATTATCAATAATTTTTATTAAAATTAAAATTCAATTTAATATATATTTATCTTCAATTTTATATAATTCAAGTAAATTTAAATTTGAATATAAATAAATATAAATTTTCATTTTCATTTAAAATTAGATATTGTCCCTATCAGTGATGTTAAAGTCACCATTCCAAACCTATGGGGACCAAAATTTCAACCATGTTAAGGGTTGGTATGGTTCAGTAGGATGCGATCCTTGAGTGATTTTGATGACTTAGATGCCCCTAAGTTGTGGTTTCTCAGCCAGAGGCTAATCCCCCACGTCACAAACTAGCAAACAAAAAAAATATTTGATATTTAATTTTTGAAATATTAAATTAAATATTATTTTTTATTTTCTTTATTAATCTTTATTTACACAACGGTTAAAAAACTTCACTTTATAATTCTTTTTATTTTATTTTTTAACCCAACACTATTTTTTAATATCATTTTAATCATAGTTTAAAATATACAAAATATCATCCGGCGGCGATGTTGTATATGAGGCATTCAAATCAAATACTTTTGTAAGTAAAAAAAAAATTAGTTAATCAAAGTTTTTTTTTGAGTGAGTCAAAGTTTTATTCTTTTGAACTCATTTTATTAATATTCAACTATCTCTTAAAATTAACCCAAACCTTCGGGATATCTATTAAATATTCAACTATCTCTTAAAATTAACCGAAACCTTCTGGATAAAGGTTTCGGGATAAAACGTGGATAAAACTTTCTATTAAATAAATTTTTTTGGTCGATATTTTCTCCCAAATCAGCGGAGGAGTTGTCAAATCTACAAGTTTGAGTAATTATTTTTTATTACAAATTTATGTTTACAAATTCCAAGTTTGTGTGATTATTTTTTATTACAAATTTATATTTACAAATTACTGTAAAAACAAATCATTTCTTAATCCACAGATTCCGGTAAAAACAAATAATTTATTAATCCACAGATTCCGCTAAAAACAAATCATTTCTTAACACAGTTAGTAGACAAGGAGAATTAAAAAAAACATTAGCCATTTCAAAATTTTAACAATTTAACAAAAATGTTGACCATCCAAATTTTTAACCATATTTAATGATGGGCAATTTTTCTTCTATTTCCATCTACCTATTGACACCTATTGATAATGGGCATAATTAATGATCTTTTAACCTTATTTAACCTTAAACCCTAATTTAATGACTATGTATTGAAGATGCTGGCATATTCTTAGTCTTCCTCTAAAATTAATGGGTCAGATTTATTATTCATAACTTTCTTGCATTTATCAAGGCATCGTTAACATGTTTACTTTTTAACATTTACCTACTCACATTAAAAAATTACTGTAAAAATATGTAAATGCCACGTTAAATGATTAAGTAGGATTAAACCATACAAAGAAACATTTTATATTACTACAGACAAATTACGGATTACCACATAAGAAGAGGTCACAGGTTCAAATCCAGAGGGGGTAGGGTATGTATACCTTGTCACAACGGGCCAATATGAGCATCCCTACCCCCTGCAGGTTTTGAACTTGTGACCTCCCCGGAGATAACACATGTTCTTACTCATTGGGCCCACACAGGTGCTCTATATACCTTCGTAGACTTTACCAATCAAATCCCTGGGCAAAGGGGAGTCCCTTGTCCCACAAATAAAGGGGTCTTATACACCAATTTGGTGTGCTGGCTTGACCGTGACTTTAAAAATAAATTATTATTATTATATTGAGGGCACGGATTTTCAACAAATACCTTTAAGTGTTCTCAACCGCGAGTTAGCGACTGTGCTACCTTCAAAGTCGTGCCCAACGGTGGAGTGGAAGAGTACGTGTGTTATAAAATGAGGACGGACGGACAGGTTGAAAAAATACGGGCTTGGCTTTGCTGAATCTAACAGATTTCCATTGCGTGTTAGGAGGTTGACTTTTAGTTTTCCAGCATAGATTATTGATGGATAATCCATTTGCAAGGCTGAACCCCTCCATATTGGGGAATATTCTCAGTAGTTGTGATATTGCTGATATAGCTCGAATGAGATGTACGGATCGAGCACTGGCTAGTCTGCTAAAAACGCGATCAGTGCGGAACAAGATCTGGGAATGGAAAGAGATAAACAATGAATATGGGTACAGTCTGATAATATTTCAGGCGCAGAAGTCAGATGAAATCAGTGAACGGAAAGCAATTAGAGCTACAGAAGTCCATTTGATAAAAGCCGGCAATGGTGTTGTGATGCTGGAAAATGACGTGATTCCTAGGAGACGTTTAATTGTATATGAAGGACGCCGAGAAGCGTTTAAGCTTGGGGAACTTTGGCACCGAGATTCAAAATTACCTGCAAATGAATCGTCGGTGCTCAGCATCGCGGCTGCAGAAGGCGGTCCTTATAACTACATGGTAATGAAAACCAGCGAACTAGAATGGAAATGGATGGAGCATGGAGAGTGCCGTTTCACACATCCCTCGCTCAATTTTACATTTATAATGGAGGGGTTCGAGGGTGACAAGTTTCTGAAAATGACGAGTTTGCTGCCAATGCTGCCATTGCCGCTGCGCATTGCGACTTCGACTCGCTTCCGGCCTCAATCTATGGTTGGCACGGAATTGATAGATGTAAATAGGCAAACTAATCAGCCGCCTCTTTCGTGGGAGCTTCAGCACGTGCTTCCTCACTTGGCGTTCGAGCTGAAGCATTTGTTTGAATGGGGGGATGGAATGATATATATGGTGTTTTTGGGTGATAGGAATAATGGGCAGGTAGATTTGGAGGCTTGGATGATACAATATATGCATCCTGAGCGATTACATTTTGCAGTGTTTTATTCACACCAACATACAGGTTCAGACGGATCCGCGGAATATCCGACTGGTTGAGACGCTTCTTGCTACCTCATATATATGCATCGCCTACGAGCTTCCTGTTTGACAAGGTAGAGTTGATTTCTTCTCAGAACTATGATTTGTTCATCATAAGAAGAGAAAAATCTGGGGAAGGGATTCCTGTGGAGCTGTGGTTGAAGAGAGAGAACAGCTGGGGAAAACTTGTTCGTTTGATTGCAGGGGCAGCTGGTTATGCACAGAACGTCGTTTCCTTCTGTGTTTGGCGTTTGAGTGCGCAGCATTTTGGTATTGATTGTATTTTGGTTTTGGCGAAACTTCGCGATGTTGAAGAAGGAGCTTGGTGGATCGTACAGAGACAAGGTCTGTCCGCTGTTGTGATTAGTCATGGGATGATTCAAGATATTAGTGATGCCACTCGCTTTTCCCTCCTAAGACACATCCAGAACTGAAGTCATCAAAAATTTTGAACTGTTTTCATTCTCATAATCACAGAGATTTAGGAATTTTTCCTCCAATCTGTTTGCAACAGTAATTAAACATATACAGTTAAATTGAGTCTCATACGATTTATGTTCTTTGTAACTGTAAGGAAGCATATGCAGTGAGAATGAGTTATCATGGAATTACTCTTCAGCGGAAACTCAGAATAAGATTAGGTTTTTTGGATTTTCATAACCTCCTACCGGAGATGTATCTTTCTGTGTATATTGGAGTTGACACTATACAGAGATAGAGGGGTGTTACCTTAAGTCACCAGGAATTTCTCTTTAGTTTGCTGCAATCCTGCAGTATCTATTGTGGGTAGTGAAGCTCGTCTTTTATGACACATTTTGTGGCTAAGGTGTTCCCTTAAGCCACCACGAATTTCTTTCTTTAGTTTGTTGCTGTCTTTCCAGTTTCTATTCTGGATAGTGAAGCTTGTATTTTATGACACATTTTGTATGGGTAAAATGCCTTAGATTCAATCCAAAATGCACTGTTTATGTTGTTTCATTTTTTGATACGATGTACAGCTGTATATAGGCCATAGTGATCAGTAGATAGATCATAGTTTCTATTAATTCCTTTAGCTACTTCAAGGACCAGTAGGGTTTTTTGGCCTTGTGCTTTATGGTGTGCTTGATAGGACATATAAAATGTAACATTTTCACCTTGATATGGAGTCACAAATTTTTCTTTGGAAAAAAAATGTATATATCGGTTACATGTGGTTTATTACCGCCAAAGGTACATTTAGGACCATTAGATTATTGTCTAGTTATTTTTAGTATTGGTCTGCACCTACAATTTTATGATAATAATGCAAAAAAAATTATTGATAAAAAGATGTGTTCAGAAAGACTTGAATCTGTATCAAAAGACACCGTCTGAATTGTGTGGAACCAAATGTCCACATGATCACTAACTTCTGCATTTTTTGTATTCACGGTCCAAGATACAGGAATGTCGATTTAAATGGATGTTGTATTTGCATTGGTTAAATTTAGTAATCATACACATGGTTAACAATTACACAATTGCCAAAGTCTCTGATAAACAAATCTACCAGTGTAAACATGAACAGTTACATCCACAAATGTTCATTATGCAAACAGTTCAACCTCCACCCATGCTAGCAATCCGGATGTAAAACAAGAAATGTTTGACACATATTGTATACTAAAGCAAATCCTGTACTGAGCACTCCTGACATAAAATGAGAAACGTTTGAGACAGACTGTATACCACAGCAAATACTGCACTCAGCAATCCTGACGTAAAGCAAGAAATRTTAGAGAYAGATTTATACAACAGAAAATACTGCACTGAAACTCAAGAAGACATTAGATTGTTACCCTTCCTTCTCTTATTAGCTCACTTGACCAGTTTTCTGTATATGCCAAGTGCCATGAGTTCCCTATTTAGAACTAAGCGATTTGGCGTTTCAGTATAAAGAACATCGCTATATTAAATTTAAAAATCTGTTCCTCTGGAAATGTATGGAGAAACAATGTAAAAGCACCAGCTAAATGACTGGAAACTTGAATCTCAATATAGGGAGTAGAAAATGATTAATCACGCTAGTTTACAAATAAATCAGAGATCCTGACACCATCAAATGCAAGGTGACCGATTTGTGATAAATACTGGAGATGCAAAAAGAAAGCTATCAAAACTTATCATACACGTCAAAGAGTTCAATATTTCGATTGTTGATAGTTGAAGCATGTGTGTGTTAATCCCACTTAACTGTCAAAACAATTGCAGATGCCAGGAGGAAATAGAAAAATCCCCTGACATACATACTAGCAAAAACATATTTGCCTGATAGAATAGCATTACAAAGAAACTCACAAAGAGCAGAGCAGAGCATGCTCTGATAGAGCCAATCAGACTACCAAAGTCAGTTGTAGGATAATCGAAAATCATAACAATATACAAAAGAATCTTTGTTTCTTGAATGTCCAATCAAACACATTACATGTACTAGTGGACAGAAACTTGAACAAAAACAGAATAATCAGGCTAGAATCTGTCTAAGATGGAACGAGAATAAACCAAATTTCCTACCTCAATTCCTTTTTTGGATGTTAGTGATAGAGAACAGCGGGATGCTCAGAATGCACAAACTGACATTTATAATTGAC
Organism: Picea mariana; assembly: GCA_032191745.1. NCBI lineage: Eukaryota > Viridiplantae > Streptophyta > Pinopsida > Pinales > Pinaceae > Picea > Picea mariana. The sequence continues at coordinate 130,454 of JASDQU010101187.1, forward strand.
AGACTAATGAACATTTCGAGAAAATGGTTTCAACGGCTGCTTTGATAGTATGGAAACTTCCTATTGAGGATCTGAGAATACTCTCCTCCATGGGTTTCATGATTGAAAGAGTCGCAGGTCCACTATTTCGTCCTGTGACATTAGCCATTTGCTGAGCAGCGTTAGCTATCCTTATAGCCCTTTTAAGACAAAGTAGAACCCTGAGATCAACGATTGGTTAGATTTGCCACTCTACAAGTAACCTGTCCCACATCTCAAAAATTTAGTCAATAAAATAACAAACAGCTTACCTTTCTCCATCCTTTACTCCACCCTCGTCTTCAACCCAGAAAAGGTGAGAACATACATAAACAGCTTTGCACTGGTCCTGCTTTTTAAGCAGCTTTGCCGAGTACTGGACAGTCAAATTAAGAGATCAAACAATCAACTTGCATATCCTTGAAATAGAATATTTTCACTAGTCACTAAAACTTGAAATAGAATATTTTCACTAGTCACTAAAACCATCCATCTTGTAACTCATACTTCAATTTATTAGAGCCATAGAAACTAACCTGCATGCCTATGTGGATATATTATTGATTTTGATAACATGATGGATGATGGATGTTAGATACTGACACATGCTTATAGCATATATGATAATAAATTTGATAAAATTGCCATCATTTTATATGAGGGACAGATCACTATCTGGTTTCCTTAATTTCTCCTTCCCAATGCCCAAAACACTATCACAGTATTTAGTCCATGACATACTTATACATCCTTGGAAAAGCATTTTTTATGACAACCATAATATATTCATTTCTTCCCTGTGTTGAGAAATGGAGCCATTAAACCATGTGGTGACATCCAAAGATGAAATGTCATGATAAAAAGTTTACAATTGAATGGGTATAGCTTATTCAGTGAGTGCCAATTTATTTCAGCATCTAGGGAATACATGTGAACAACATAAGCCAAAGTCAAATTTTCTACCTAACCTGAAAAATGTGTAAGCCAATAACACTGTTATCATTAGATGACAAATGCTTGAATTCAGTCTAAGTAGGTAACAGTATTCCCAATAAATCCATGCTCTAATACACTGTTAATTCCAGTCAACACTAGCTCTAGAATCAAATTACTAAATTAGTGACTAGGAATTTAGGTTAATTTTCATGAAAATGAATGTGCTGTAAATAAGGATTGAACAGCCACTGCACTTGAGCCTGCATAGAAATCTATTGAAAAATAAAGTATGTAATTAGAATGTTTTAAACTTGTTAGTAACAACAAATCATACAAGCAACACTCTTACCCCTGTAGCTTTATGGGTTAAAGTATCTCTGTTCTCCACTCCAAAAACAGTCATTCTTTGTAGAGTCCCTATAATCAAATGAATTGCTGTCACTTGTGCCTTTGAATCCTGTTAAGATGAAACCGAGTAAGAATACATACTAATGCTAAGGTGTTTA
>JASDQU010101187.1:159823-170044 GCA_032191745.1 Picea mariana
AAGATATGGAGCTTAGGTAATTCTTGAGGCTGACATAGTGTTAGATTTTTCAAAAACTTGGCAATGCGTTCAATTAATAGAATACACCAGTGCATTTATCTCAATTGACGCACTTCATAGCATCTTAGCGGTTCTTACCATAAGATGCATTGCATTGATAATTTGTGAAAAATCGACTCACTGCCATGCTCTTTATATTATCAGTGTGTTTTTTGGATACAAGCGCACTAACAGGTGAAATTGTTTTATATCAACTTTAAGTGGTGTGATGTGTTAATATAAACACATTGATGTCACCATGTTATTGGAGCACCAATGTTTTGTTTAACGATGTGTTCTGCTGTTAAGAGCACCGGTTATGGGGCCTCCACCAAAACTCCCTACCGCCCCAGTGTGTTTGGTTAACATAAACGCACTGCCAACCCATTTTTTATGAAATGTGTTCATGACGATGTGCTTTCACTAATTGATAGTATCAATGTGTTATAGTTTCTAGAGCACCAAATTGATGTTTAGAAGTGCGTCATATAGTATAACATACCAGTGCAGTTTGTGTCAGTATGGGCATCGCTCCATCATATTGATTCATAGAAATTTAAACGATGTGATTTGTTACTAGGAACACACCGGTGTGACGATGTTATTGAAGCACTGCTGTATTTTTTTATGATGTGTTGTGAATCATAGACCATCAGACATGGGGTGTCAAAGGAAATGCCCAACAACGCCAAATTGGTCAATATTTGTTATGATGTGGTTCTTCTAATTGCACCGGTGCATTTTTTTTAAATGGTTTTACTACTCAGTTATATTTCATCTGTCATTTTTAACAGCCTTCTTGGTTAAATGGAATGCACTATTTCTTCTAAGTTAAAGCATCATGACACTATTTACCAAGCATTGTGATTTATAACTCACTGGATTCAGGTCCTTTAAGGGGAAGCACCGCTTATTTTAAAACTCAAATGCATCTGAGGAAGTGCTTACTTTTAATTTAGCACAGGATGCATCACAGCGGGACGAGCCAAATAAAAATGATGCGCCATGTGGAGTTGGAAAATAATTTGGAAAAAGTCCCTAATTTCAGGCTAAATTCAAATTTTAAACTCATGAAAATGGAAATGGGAAGGCAATAAACAAATTAATTGGACTCTTATGTCCCAAGGAGGTATGGTTCCACCGTTCAGAGGAAATGAAAATTTGTGTTAATTTCCAAAAATTGGAAATGTGTGTAATATCGACCAGTGGGGCTATCCAAATCACAGAGAAGCACTGGAAACAAGGTGTCTATGAAAATATAGTAAGCATTGTTTCTTTCTTGAGAGATTGGAGGCACTGGATGAGGTGTCCCAATGAAAATTGGTCTGGTAATTTATTTTTATTTACCCAAATTGTGGTGCACCATCAGACATTGTGTATACACTGGTATGTAAGGTTCAATGGTACCGGTCTGCTTTGATTGGTGCTTGTTATTTGTTGTGCTTGTTATTTATTTATATGTCTGATTGTGGTGCGCCATCAGACATTGTGTACGCACTGGTATGTAAGATTCAATGGTACCGGTCTGCTTTGATTGGTGCTTGTTATTTGTTGTGCTTGTTATTTATTTATATGTCTAATTGTAGTGCACCATCAGACATTGTGTACGCACTGGTATGTAAGGTTCAATGGTACCTGTCTACTTTGATTGGTGATTGTTATTTGTTTTATAAGTTATGATGGTGGATTTTAACATCTATGAATTGGTGCATTATCTTTAGTTGAGCATTGCGGTAGATATACCATATAGGCACCTCTCACATCCACTAACAACCTCTTCTATGAATAGTGATGATTCATTTGAACATTTTAGCATCGGTGTGATATGTTTTAATTCACACCAATGTGTATAGTCTTGAAAGGAGCACCAAATAAAAAACCTTCACATAAACATATATCTGCCCACCTCTACTATCAACCTCCACTATAAATATCCAAGGGATAATTTTTTCAGGGAGATTCAGTAGAAACCTCCACAAGAAGGTGTTCCCGTTGTAGTGTTTTCAAATTGTGCAACTTAAAAATAGAATCAGTCTTCATGTTATGCAAGTAATATATGCTTGATTTTCTTAGGAACCCCCCCCCTCCCTCTTCTCTTTGTTTGAAATAAAAAAAAAATAGGTATATCATTGCAATTGAATGACGAAAATTTTATTTGCAAGAGTAAAGATGAAGTCAAATGGAGAAAAACTACAAATTCACAATACTTTGTGAAATCTAAACATGATGGTGTTTTAAGCATCAACATAAGTGATCAAAATAATATTGAAGACCAATTGTATGTTTCATGTTAGAAATCACATGGAAAGGATCATATTACCAAGGATCATCTTGGTCAAAATTCAATGTTTTCATCTTTCTCTCTACAATTTTTAAATTTGATTTATCTTTCACTATAAAAAAAACTTTTGTGGGGAATTGAAGAAGATTTTTTTAATATTTTGAAGCAAAGTGATGATAATCTGAGCCTAGCCTTTTCCTTATCAATTCTAATGCAAAAATTTTGCAAGTAAGAAAAATAGGTAACTTGTATGGATGTGATTGAAAACCATAAACCCTTATGACTGTAATTTTCATAAATATACTAGTCTCCAACCTTTACTTACCTTTACTTATTGTCCGAGCTGTAAGGAATTTCTGCAATCAACAAATATCCTTGGAGGGGGAGAATTGTGAATTAAAATATAAACAGTGGCCATAACATGATCAACGAAATAGGTATAACCATCTTTCTATCCCTGATCCTTGACAACATCAATCCATTTAGTAACATGAATAGCACTTCCATGTTGATCTACATTCTTCAAGTTTAAATATTCAAAATGAGAAGGTTGTTGATGTATCAGTAGATAAACTAAATATGATTGATACCTAAAAATTTTCCATTCTTCAGATAATTTCAATTGTTCATGAATGGTATCAGAAAAGTACTCTGCAAAATTAAATTTAACTCCTTCAAAAAGATTTAATAGGAAACCTAAGATAGTAGAATCCACTAGTGTGACATTGTTATATCAAATGACTAAACAAATCATAGTTACAACCTTTTTAACTGAATCTTTAAATAATATTGATCCTAAAGGAAAAATTAATTCAGCTCCACATGGTGTAATTACCCAACTTTCATGAAAATTAGTTTTTATAATACTGGCAATGATTTAAACTCAAGGGAAAGAGCATCTTCATCTATTTTTTCTCTATTTTATGATAATGATAACATTTCTGCAATAGCAATTTCTGTAAATGATAAAACTATTTTCTGATTTGTATCCCTAATAACCCTCTCTGTTGAATCATAGTTCTGAGCGCACATAAGCATCGATTCTCGGAAGAAAAAATTAGTAGGAATTATTTCCATGGCTAAACCAGAGTGCCATGCATGTACATGGGTTCCACTCCAGTGGAAGGCTTTGTTTTTTTTTCGCACATTATCGACAATAGCTTGAAAACTCAAGAACATGTATCCTTTGTTCAAATGAAATTTATCAATATACATGAGGTGACAGGATATTACTACTCTAGCTAAAAATTTTATTAAATTCCATATTACATGTCAGTTCGTGGTTGGCTTTTGATGATCGTGTGGCCAACATGTTTTAAACGTTCCCAACTACCAAATAGTGTGACAACAACTTTATGATACCAAGGCGGTTTCAAGCTTGGGATAGGTAGTTTTACAAACTTGAATAAAGTCCCTATTTAAATGTTACTTAGCCACATGTGCATTGAATGGTTTGGAGGATTCATATCCTCTCGTTATATTAAAAGTTGTGCACCTTACTTTCGCAAAATCAATCTAAACCATCAATTTTTATTTTTTCGTGATTGTCAGATCAGGGCATCAATTATATTAATTTTATATTTAAATCAAACCACATTTGTTGAACTTATGTTTTTAAAATGTTTTTAAGACTACATTAATCTAGGTTTGCATTAATTTAAGAAGATGATTAAACTGCTAAACAAAAAATATTTGAAAACGCTATTAAGAAATACGATAAAATTTTGGGTAGAAAAACGTTATTATGATGACTCACTTGAAGTAGAAAAACCCTATGATCGATGCTCTCATTGATCCTAGTGGATATTGGTGGCCACCCACCTATTCCACTTGGACCCCCACCATTGTTTATTTTAGTTTTTTAGTTTCCTTAATTGTAGCACAATTTACTATTTTTGGCAGTTTTTCAAGTCCTGAACTTCCAGAGTCGTTTTGAGGCCCTAAACGACGTTTTTTGGGCATCAAACATCCGACGGATAATAGTTTGTTTCGAACTTGATATTCGTTGTCAAAAGCTGTAATCCTCATATAGATGTTTCTAACGATGTATCATGTGCATCAAACGGAGATAGTATGCCAAAGTTACAACCCCAGGAAACTGATGTACCAATTTACCCCAACGGGGCCCATATTTTGGCGTTTCATCTCCTAGGGTTAGGTTTTTGGATGTTTAGAGTTTCCATTGTTTCTCAATAATATATAGGTCTTCGAGCCTCATTGGAACATAGAGTTTAGAGGCCTGTAGCCACCACATCTCTTCTCATAGATAAGCTACCAGTGCCCTAGCTAGTTTATTTCCATTATGTTTGTAAACAAATTTGAGTTCTTTGATATTAATGAAATGAAGTGTTATTTCCACTGCATCTTTGTATTCATGGTTATTTTTTAATTTGGTTGCATTCCTGCATAAATTCGGATCAGTGGTATCAAATTGGTCTTCTCTTTATCAATCCTTCTTTGCATGTTCCCAACAAGGTCGGGGTATAAGGAGTTAGGGCTCAATGTGGTTGAACCTTTGCAAGACAAACCTCACAAACCCCGACAGCCACCCATGGGGGACGAAAAGAAAGACAAGGGAGCAGGAGATCCTATCAAAATATTGCTCGAGGAGGCCCTTGAAAAAAAAGGAACACGATGATTGATAACTTCGCCCAGATCCTTCAACAATTTCCCACTGGCAGCGCATCTACATCCAATAGCCACTCTGGAGGTGCAACCCCTTTTAAGGTACAAGTAAACTTTGACATTCCCATATTTGATGCCAAATAGGTGCAGATGTCGTAGATAGATGGTTGAACCTATTGGAAGGATATTTCTCGGTTCATGACTTTTCAACCAGGAGAAGATTATTTTTTCACTACTCAAAGTTGCCCCCCATGTCAAGGACTAGTGGGAAACCTACTATGATAAAAAGGACGAGGAGGAACCCTCTCTGTTCTCAGTCATACCCACTTGGAATTCTTTCTGAGACGCAATTAAGGAACAATATTATCCCATGGGGAGCTATGAGGACAAGTACATACAATGGGCTACGTTGCGGAAACAAAGGGATGAAGATGTGCATGAGCTGACGAATATGTTCCATACCCTATGCACAAAGTTGAGTATCAAATATGCGGAGAAACATTTGGTGCTGAAGTACTGCATTTGTCTGCACATATACATTCAAGAGGAAATGGAGTTCATCGATATCTCCTCGCTTGGTATGACATACCGGTATGCTACCAAGATTGAGCAAAAATTCAAATAGAAGAAGCGAGACTTTGGATCTGTGAATCAAAAGAAAGTGAAAGGTGCCCCCAAACCACAGAATAATGGACAAATCCAAGGCATGGAAACTCAAGACAACCTACTAAATCTGCAAGCAAAGAACAACATCATGAAGCTGAAGAAGGACACGAGAAAGTGGTGTGAGTTCCATAAGAGATCCAGTCACAACAAAAGTGAGTGTTGGGATAAACAGTCATTGGTGGCTGAGATGAGGGCTTTTGAATCAGATGCATGCTCCGACATTGAATCAGAACCTGAGAAGGGGAATGACAGAGGAAAGAAAATTATCGATGTGGAGCCCAATGCCATCGTTTCCACCACAAATATCCAAAAGGAAGAACTGGAAGATCCATAGGAGGAGGAGCGTCTCTTCCACTCCCAGATGTGGGTAAAGGGTTCCCCACTATAGTTCAATGTCGACAATGGGAGCCAAAAGAACCTCATTTCAGCAGAGGTCGTGAAGCGGTTGGGCTTGCCGAACACAACGCACCCACATCCATACACCATCGGGTGGCTTAACTAAGGACAGGATATCTGCATCAGCCAACAGTGTCGCCTTCCCTACAACATCAATCCCTTCATAGATGAGGTATTATGTGACCTTGCTCCTCTTGATTTTTGTGATATATTAATAGGCGAACCATACTTGTGGAAGCGACATGTTGTGTATGAGTCCCAGCCTCACGTTGTTATTGTTACATTGGGAAATAAGTTGTACTAGACACCAAAGGTACCACCTCTGTCACTATCTCTTAGGTTACTGCAAAACGATGTAGTAAGATCATTTCCAAAACCGGGAAATATGTTTTCATGATGATCCACCCTCAGGGAAAGAAGAAGATTGTGGCCATGACCTCTAGACAGGGCTCCTTTGCATGACAACAACAAATGGACAAGGTTGTGGAGGAGTACTGGGACATCTTCACCTCACCTGCAGGGGTGCCTCTGCACTGTCAGGTCAAGCACTCCATCTATTTTACCCCAGGTGCGTCGCTATCCAATGGACCTATCTATCAACACTCTGTTATGAAGAACGATGAAATCAAGAGGCAGATCCAGGAGCTACTGCAGAAAGGTCACATCCATCCAAGTTCATTGACCTGTGGGAGCTCGATCGTGTTGGTGCAGAAGAAGGATGGGTCTTGGAGACTCTATATTGACTATCAAGCGTTGAACAAGATCATTGTCTAGAATAGGTACCTGATCCCATGGATTGATGACCTTTTGGACCAACTCAAAGGGGAAAAATATTAGCAAGATCGAATTGAAGTCCAGGCATCACCAAGTACCAATTGAACCGTTCAATGTGTGGAATACTTCCTTCAAAGCCAAGGAGGGCCTTTTCAAATGGCTGGTCATGCCTTTCGGGTTGACAAATTCTCCCACAACCTTCATGAGGCTAATGGACGACATCTTGCAACCATTCACCAAATCATTTGTAGTAGTGTACTTGGATGACATCCTGATCTTCAGCCAGACTTGGGAAGAGCACCTCCACCACATCCTACATGTCTTCCAAACACTGTGGAAACACAAGTTGTGTGCCAATTTGGAAAATTTCACTTTTAGCATGACCCAGGTTCAATATCTAGGATACATTATTGATGAGCGTGGGGTGCATGTGGATCCAACCAAGATCCAAGTTATCCAGGATTGGCCAACCCCGACCTCTCTAACAGAGCTTCAGAGTTTTCTCGGTCTCGCTAATTTCTACCGCAGGTTCATGTTGGGATTCTCTCATATCACTTGGCCCTTAAGTCAAGTCACCAAGGGTGGATCGAAAGAAAAATTATTTTGGTTGGAATCTCAACAGAAGGCATTCATAGAAATGAAACATCGCCTCTATTGTTCCCCAGTGCTCATGTTACCAAATTTGCAACAACCATTTGAGATCAAGACATATGCCTTTGAATATGCTATTGGGGAAGTTCTTACTCAATAGAGGCATCCAGTGGAATATCACAGTGCGACACTGTTCGACGTAGTCCAAAAGTATCCCACTTATGAAAAATAAATGTATTCCATTATGCAGGTTTGCCGACAATGGAAGTGTTACATTTTGGGGAAGGAAACGATCATCCACATAGACCACCAACCCCTGTAGTTCATACAGACACAAGGGAAGTTGTAGAATAATCTCCATCATAAGTGGTCCACATCTGCAACAGTTTCATTTGAACATCAAGTACAAGAAGGGAAACACCAATAATGTTGCAGACTGCCTCAGTCGACCACCAATCGTGGCGATAACCACCGTACTCAACTCTTGTGGTCATGAGACTTCTGATTGGCTACTTCTCTACAAGAGCGATCTAGAATTTAGCCACACATACATGATGCTTTTGGAGGGTAACTGAGTTCCAAATTTTCACCTCCAAGATACACTATTATGTCACGTGGGACACCTTTGTGTTCCTTCAAGCGAGCATTCCAGGATGATTTTGGAAGCACACTACAGTCGGGTCGCTGGGAATTTCGAGGTTGAGAAGACAGTGGCAGTACTGCAGAAGTATTTCTTTTGGTCAAACCTTCAACGGGATGTCGGGAATTACATCAGATCCTGCATTGCCTGCACCATTGCCAAACTGACCATCAAGAAGAAAGGCCTCTATACTCTATTGCCTACCCCTAGTCAACCTTGATAATCCATATCCATGGATTACATGTCGGTCCTTCCTTCTACTAAGCATGGAAACGACTATTTTTTCATGGTCGTCAACAGATTCTCGAAGATGGCCATTATAGCGGCCTGCAAGAAGAATATCACAGCAAAAGCCACTTCTAAACTCTTCTTTGAATGAGTGTGGGTACACTTTGGGATCCCATAGACTATCATATCAGATCAGGACAGTAGGTTCCTCAATACATTTTGGTCCAGCCTCTGGTCAAGGTTGGACACCAAGCTCACCAAGTCCAAATATTTCCATGCCCAAAATGATGGCCAAACAGACATCGTCAACAGGATGATCGTACACATTTTGTGCATGTACAAATCAAAGCATCCATGCAGATGGGATGAGAGCCTCCCCCATGTAAAACATAGATATAACTGGGCCCTCCACAGCTCAACTGACCACAGCCCCTTTCAGGTGGGCTTGGGATTCTAGCCACTATGTCCCATTGACGTAGCCATGCCCTTTGCAACTACTCAGGCTGATTCGGCTCATGTCCAATCTGAAGTTTCTAAGACGAACAGATTCATTGAGCTCATTCAACACATTCACCAACAGTTTCATGACATATTGGACAGATCCAATGCTAAGTACAAGCAACAACATGATCAACATCGGGTGCAACACAAATTATAGGTGGGTGACAAAGTGTGGCTACATTTGCAGAAGGAGCACCTCGTTGGACCCCACCGCAAGCTTTGCCCACTCCGATATGGGCCATACACCATCATCAAGGATGTAGGGGACAATGCCTTCGAGATCATTATTCCACCATTCCTTGGTATGCACCCATTGTTCAATGTGGACCACCTTCGTCCCTACTTTCCACCTCTACTAGACACATCCGACATGGTAGAACAACTCACACCAACAGAGTTAAATCCAGCCTGCATGGAACAAGCCACAACTAATCAGATTACGCAAACACAGATCAAGAACACCCACCAGCATAGGATCCAGCTATATCGAGCTGTCAAAGCAGGCCAACTCCTCCACTAGGGAAAGTGGCTCACTAGGGACCAAGTTTAGCAGAAGTTTCCTCATCTCATGGAGAAACTCAACGTAATGGGGACCATTTCTTCCTAAGGGGGGAGGAATGATCCAGGTGGATATTGGTGGCCACCTGCCTATTCCACTTGGACCTCCACCATTGTTTCTTTTAGTTTTCCAGTTTCCTTAATTATAGCACAATTTACTATTTTTGGCAATTTTTTGGGTCTTGAACTTCCGGAGCCGTTTTGAGGCCCTAAACGACGTCTTTTGGGAATCAAACATCAAGCGATAATAAGTCCATTTTATACATGATATTTTCTATCAATAGTTGTAGTCCTAGGATATATCTTTCTAACGATGTATCATGTGTGTCAAACGGATATAGTATGCCAAAGTTATGACCCCAGGAAATTGATGTAGCAATTTACCCCTACGAGGCCCATATTCTGGTGTTTCATCTCCTAGGGTTAGTTTTTTGGATGTTTAGGGTTTCCATTGTTTCTCAATAATATATAAGCCTTCGAGCCTCATTGGAACGCATATTTCAGAGGCCTATAGCCGCCACATATCTTCTCAAAGATAAGCTACTAGCGCCCTAGCTAGTTTATTTCCATTATGTTTGTAAACAAATTTCAGTTCTTTGATATTAATGAAATGAAGTGTTATTTTCGTTGCATATTTGTATTCATGGTTATTTGTGTATTTTTTTGCGTTCCTGCATAAATTCGGATCACTCATACCAAATGTTATTAACCAACACCTTGAAAATGATAAAAATTCAAAGAATAACATTCCAATTCAAGGGGGGAAATCTCATTTTACAATATATCCAATTCATAAGAAAATATCCGATAAGATGAGATGATCCTAAGAATAGGAATCCTTTGTGTTTGTGTGTGTGTGTGTGTCTATATATATATATATATATATATATATATATATATATATATATATATATATATATAT
>JASDQU010101187.1:193275-206137 GCA_032191745.1 Picea mariana
GACACTTGATGCTTTCTCTTCCTATCAATGCTTCTCTTGAAACCTCGAAATCATTTTTTGTACTTGCATTTTGTATAGAAAAATCTCTTCAATACTACATGAAGCTACAAAACCCATAGAAAACGTCGAAATCATTCACAAAAGAATCAAGATACAAAAACCCTATAAATTGACATCATAGAAACCCTAGAAATCATTGCATCATCACCTTGGACATCTTCACTTAAACCCCAATTTCCCTTGATAATGAGAGGAAACAAGAGATGGGTTCTACATGCTAGATAACTCAACCATAAGGAAGGAATAAGATGGGTTCCATTGTGATCCACATTGTTCTCAATAGAGAAGAAGCTCACTGCAATGGGAGAGTCGAGTACCATATTGTTTATGTACATTGTTCAGTGTTATGTTGTTGTCACGTGAGAACTCCACCTCCAACAGATTATAGCTAGAACCACAATAAAATCAGTATGTAGAAGATAAGAGTTTTCCCTATAACTACTCTTGTGATCCACATTGTGTGTGTGTGTGTGTGTGTGTGTGTTTTCGAGGGAACAACTCTTGGGGAAACCCACTGGGTACTTCCCCTCATTTCAAGGATGGTGTCTAAGGTAAACCAGATTTTATAGAAAGTTAAGGCTTTTTTGATAGCATGCTCATTTAAGAGCCAAACATATCATTTGTGGGAATTTAATCTAAATAAAGGAAAAACACCCCTCACAAAGCACTCAAACCCAATTGACATATATATGTGTATTATTTTTTCTTATAAATATAAAAATTTAATAAATTACAAAATTTAATTAAACAAATTTTACATTATTTTAATATTATGTATATCCATAATATTTTATATAATTATGCTACTTTTAAAATATTTTTTAAAGATTTCATGTGATGAGAAATGAACCTATTCATTTTATTACTAGTAGGGTCCTTTTTGGGAGTCAACGTGGAAGTGTTTAATCTTTATAATAATTTGGTGTCCTTTTTGGGAGTCAACGTGGAAGTGTTTAATCTTTATAATAATTTGGTGTTTTTTATTTAACAATTTTTTAAATTATTTATTTTTAAATTTAATTAATTTTAATTTATATATAAATAATAAAATTTATTTATATTTATTACAATATTTTTTATTAAAATCAAAATTTAATTTAATAAATATTATCTTTAATTTTATATAATTCAAGTTAATTTAAATTTTCATTTTCATTTCAAATTATTTTATATTGTTCCCGACGGAGTGCTCGAGCTATATTGTTCCCGACGGAGTGCTCGAGCTAGCAGTGGGTCACCCATTGAGGTAGCAGTGGGTCACCCATTGAGGTAGCAGTAGGTCACCCAAAAATTAGAAAACAAAAAAAAATATTTTATATTAAAATTTTTAAATATTAAATTAAATTAAGTATTATTTTATATTTAGTTTTTCAAATATTTTTTGTTTTTCAATAAATCATTAAACTTAATCAATATTTTGTTTTCAAAGGAAATCTTTCTAGAAAACTCTGTTAATACTTCTTCATGATCCATGAATGAAAAATGGGGTGTTCATCCTAATTATGGAGAGGGGATCCCTAAATGATCATTAGGGAGAGAAAACTCTCCTAATACTTCCTCATAATCCATCAATGATAAATAAGATAAAACCCTAATTATGGAGAGGGGATCCCCAAACAATCATTAGCAGAGAAATGTCACATGTAGCTCTAAACTTAATCAATGTTTATATATTCTTTTAATAAATTATAGAAAAATCATATAATTTAATATTTATAACATATTTTTGAATGATACATAAGTTATTTAAACTATGTACTTTCAATATTTTAAGTAGACACTTCACTTATTATTATAAAAATAAAAAAATAAATAATATTAAAAAAAATATTAAATTAAAAAATATATAAAAAAATTACTAAACATTATAAAAACAAAAAATTAAATAATATTATAAAAGAATATTGAATTAAAATATATAAAAAAAATTTACTAGAGACAAAAAATTAAATAATATTAAATTAAAATATATAAAGAAGTTTGCTAGACATTTGGAGATTGGAGAAAATTTACTACTTTATTTATTATTCTATTTATAATCCTTGATTCTTGGTTTTAGTTTTGATTTAACTCCTAATTGATTTTGGTCATTAATTCCCCTTCTTTTTTTATTTACTATTTTTTTTTTAATCTACCCTTTTCCTAATTGATTTTGGTCATTAATTCCCCTCCTTTTTTTATTTACTATTTTTTTTTTAATCTACCCTTTTCACTTTAAAGTAATTAATTTTATTCAATGATTCTTTTACACAATTGGTATATTTTTATTTTTATTTTAAATTGTTTTACAAAATTTTCTTTATTATTTTTAATCAATTTTTTCAATAAATTTTTATTTAATGATTAGCAAACTTTACTCTATAATTTTTTATTTTATTTTATTTTTTAACCCAAAGCTCTTTTCTACTATTATTTCAGCTATATAAATGAATTAATAAAATAACAATTCTAGCAACTATATGCAAACCCCAAAAAATATTATTTTATATTAAATTGAGTGTTGAGCAATCTAATGATTAAAAAAACTAACTTTTATTTTATATACTAAATTGGGTGTTGACCAATCTAATGATTAAAAAAACTAACAAATTCTCACGAGCTTCATAGTGAAATTGGGCATTGATCAATTCCTAAAATGTCATGGGATAAAAGAGTGTGTCACCTTTGTGACACTAAGAAGGTTGAAGATGAAAATCACTTTCTCTTAGATTGTCCNTATACCCATATTAGATCTCATTTTCAAAATATTGATCACACTACCAACCTTCCTAACCTCTTAACTCAACAAAAGTATGATGATCTTGGAAAGCTTCTCTTAATGCTTTTCGAGCACAGAAACAAAATTCTAAAGAATCACAAGTAATCACTTAGCCTCTTAAGGTCTGATAGACCAATTAGGTCTTAGTGGACATTAATCATCATCATCATCATCATCAATAGTAATTTAATATATCTAATTTACTATCCAACATTGTTGTAAGGGGCATTCAAATCAAATGGCTCCATTCCTTGTAAAGATAGTTTTTTTACGACTCAAAATTTTATTTTTTCTATTAAATCAAAGTCTTTTTTAAGGGTGAATCAAATTTTTATTTTGTTAAATTCCTTTTATTAAATATTCAACTATTTCTTAAAATTGACCTAAAACTTTATATTTGGGATAAAGTTTTATGAGCAAAATTCATTACAAAATAATGAAACTCTAAGAGTTTCTATTTAAAATAGTTTATATGGAATTTAAAAACATTTTTTTTTCCAATTAAAAAACTCAATACCCATTTCAAAATTCTAACCAAGAATGTTGACAGCCTAAATTTTTGGGCAATTTTCCACTCTAATTCTAATTCCATCCCAATCGGTATTATGAGTACCCATATCCAACACCCCCATCCAACTCCTTAGATAATTATTATTTCCCTTCAAAGTCGTGCCCCACAGTGGAGTGGAAGAGTATATGTGTTATAAAATGAGGAATCACAAGGTGAAATAGTACGGGATTTTCTTTGTTGAATCTTATAGATTTCCACTAGGTGTTGAATTTCAATTTTCCATTGAGATTATTGATGGATACTCCATTTGAAAGTTGAACCCCTCCACATTAGGAAATATTCCAAGTCATAGTGATATTGTTGATATAGTTAGAATGAGATGTACGGATCGAGCATTGGCTAGTGTACTAAAAGCACGATCAATGTGGACCAAGATCCCCCAATGGAAATAGATAAACAATGAGTATGGGTACAGTTTAATAATATTTGAGGCGCAGAATTCAGATGAAATTAGTGAACAAAGATTAATTAGAGTTAGAGAATTCCATGTGATAAAAGCATGCAATGGTGTTGTTGTTGGAATACCAATCTATCAATTATTTTGTCTGTCAGAATGCAACTACAGTTCATTAGTTTACTCTTGCATTTACTTAAACTTAGTCTTAGTCAGTCGGCAACCAGGGGACTTATTAAATGGATTCCATCTTGATCTTTCTTGAGTCTAGTTAAGTAATTGAGACTAAGTCGAATTTGTTGTTGTATTAATTGTTGAGTAAATTTTTACTACTACATGAAGTCTCAGTCCTATCTATATATATCTGAGATTTTAGTTATTAAATATATGAAGAGAGTGATAGACACACAACAGAGAAGTAGGAGCATCAACTGAAGATAGTTGAAGGAGTCTAAGAGCACAAGCTCCGTGTGTGATTATAAGTTGCAGAAGTCCAAGAAGTCGTTGGAGGCGAAGCTCGTCTCTGTATTTTTTGTTAGCGCACAACATCGAAGTTTAATATATATCAAGTATTTTGGGTGTTGTCATACTCACGTTTATTTCTAAGTTTTATGCCAAGTGTATAATTGTGTTTGTTTCTGTGTCACGAAATATTTCATTGAGGGTTTTTCACAGTGCACAATAAATCGTGCAGTCTGTGCACTCCATGGTAAAGTTCTGAAAGTTCGGTCACGAAGTATTGTGGCACACATTATTTGCAATTGCGATGTACAGAATATATCTACGCGTTGTAGATTCGAGATCTGGTTGATCATAGTGTATTGATCACAACAAGTTTAAGAGCAGCAAGTCTATTGATGTTAAGGTTTAAGATATTATTAGGTTTCTTTTCAATTTACTAGATTACCATAACATAGGTAGGATCATTGAGAGAAACTCAATCACAAGATACAAAGTATTTATCCTGGGAAACCCTCATGGGGGAGAAAACCCAACAAAACTTCCTTAATATAGATATCCAATACAATGCCAAGACAATAAACCAAAACACTAGAGAATATCCAACATTGAGTAACGTGCTTCTCTCTTCCTTCTTCTCCCAACTGTAGCTATCAAACTTGTGCACTGGATGAGCGAATGAGTGAGTGATATAATGAGGCATTGGCTTCCTTTATTTATAAAAACTGGCAAGTGTTGAAAAGGTGTCTCTTCACTAAGTAGGGCCGACTTGTCTTCTTAGTGGTTAAAACCACTTTAATTAGCTTGGAGGCTGACTTCTCAATTTGCATATTAATTTAGGGTTTGACCAATCCAAAAAAGGGGATTTGGTCAATTACAATGCCCTACATGATCAATCCACAAAACAGGATTGATCTAATGAATAATAACTCAATAATAAATAGAATACTTTTTGCAGTTACAATATTTCAACACTCCCCCTTAACAAGAAGGGTATTCTACAACATCATCAGGAGAGAGAGAGGGAAGCAAAATCAACATCACATGGAACACTGATTGGCATATCTATAAATCATCGGAATTTTTTCTTCATCATCAATATCATCATCCACAGCAGGGAGCTCGAATGGAATCTTCATCATCTACATCAACATGGATTAGTATAACACTAATACATCATCATCATAAATAACAACCCAAGGTTGATGCAACATCAACAACAATAGCATCACAACACGAAGGTTGGAGCATCATCAACATCAACACTAGGCTGGAAATATTTAGCATGAAGCTGGCATCTCAAAAACATCAGCACGAAGCTGGAAATCATTAGCACGAAGATGGAGATCATCAGCATGAAGCTGGCATCTCAACAACATCAGCACAAAGTAGGAAATTTTCAGCACGAAGCTGGAATCTCAACCAGGGATGATTTTAGGGGATAAGTTTCGCTCATGGGCTAATTTTCCATGGTTTTTCCCAAAAAATGATTCGCGCAAATTCTATAGGATACAATTATTTTACCTTAAAAATTGCCAAAATTTTATACAAACTATATACAATCCTTAGAAATTTGAATATTTTTACAAAAATATTACCAAACATGTTATAGTTGGCATATGAAGGATTAGTAAGATTCGCCAAAGTTTCAACATTTTAAAATAAATTTCCATCCTTAGAATGATCCCTGGTCTCAAAAACATCAGCATGAAGCTGACATCTCAACAACATCAACACGAAGATGGAAATCTTCAGCATGAGGTTGGCATCACAACAACATCAACACGAAGCTGGAAATCTTCAGCACAAGGCTGGAATCAACACTACTCCCCCTTTCGAGGAAGGTCCTTTCGAACTACACCAAGATTATCTCGAAAGTGCTCAAACTTTACACAAGACAGAGGTTTGGTCAACACATCTACAACATGTTCATCTGTGCTAACATTATGTAGTTTTATGGCTCCTCTCTGCACCATATCACGGATGTAATGATATAGGATTTATATTTTTTTTGGCTTGTCATGGAACACTAGGTTCTTTGTCATCTTTATGCAACTCTGATTATCACATAGAATCATGATTGCTTCCATCTCTAGATCGAATAAATCTATCAACAACTTATGAAGCCGTATGGCTTCAAAACTAGAAGAACATGCAACAATGTATTCTGCTTCTGTTGTGCTAAGAGCAATACTTTATTGCTTCCTACTCTGCCATGAGATCATGGTTGACCCCAGACTGAAAAAACATATTGAAGTTCTCTTTATGTCAGAGACACTTCCAACCCAATCTGAATCAGTATAACCACTCATTTTGAATTCATGATCTCCATTACAACTAAGACCAAAATCTAATGTACCCTTAAGGTACCTCATCACATGTTTTGTAGAAACCAGGTGAACATGTCTGGGCTCTACCAGAAATTGACTCAAGGTGTTCACAAAAAAGAATATATATGACATGGTGTTCATCAGATGCACCAATGATCCAATGATCTGTTTATACGATGTAGCATCAATCAATTCTGTTGAAGTGTAAACCAATAGCTTCAATTTTGTTTCCATGGGTGTATT
This sequence comes from Picea mariana, assembly GCA_032191745.1. Classification (NCBI taxonomy): domain Eukaryota; kingdom Viridiplantae; phylum Streptophyta; class Pinopsida; order Pinales; family Pinaceae; genus Picea; species Picea mariana. Next base: position 200,091 of record JASDQU010101187.1, read on the forward strand.
CATGGATTTTCACTCCAACATATCAAACCTCTTCATTATTTCAACTACATACTTCCCTTGGTTAAGGAAGATCTTGTATGGGCTCTTCCAAACCTCAAGACCTAAGATATAGTGCATTAGGCCAAGGTCTTTCATCTCAAATTCTGCAGTGAGATTCTTCTTACAATCAATGATGATCTTTTCTTCTTCAGTTAGAAATAATTCATCCACATATAACAACAATATAACAGGCTCATCATTCATAACCTTGAAGTAAAGTTTAGAATCTTCTTTAATCTTGGTAAATCCCAAGCACGCCAAAAAACTGTCAGGTCTTCGATACCAAGCTCTAGGAGCTTGTTTCAATCCGTATAGAGCCTTATTCAATCTACATACATGAGTCTTTTTGTCTTCTACTTTAAATCCTTGAGGTTATTCTATATACATTTCTTCTTAAATGACACCATTTGAGAAAGTTGTTTTCACGTTCGTCTGGTGTAGCTTCCACTTCATCTTAGCTACAAGGGTTATGATGGTTCTGATTGAAGTGTATCTGGATACAGAAGAAAATGTCTCTTCAAAGTCAATTCCTTCCTTTTTAGAAAATCCACGAGAAACAAACCTTTCTTTATGTTTCTTAATATTTTTATCGGCAACATGTTTTATCTTGTATAGCCATTTGGAATATACCACATCCTTTCTCTTCGGTCTGGGAACTATTTCCCATACATCATTTTTTATAATGGATTGGTATTTTCTGTCATGGAATCTTCCCATTCTTTCTTCTTAATGGATTATTCAAAGAAAGTAGGCTCCTTCTCTAAGAGATCAAACTTCAAATCCATATAACTGGAGAATGGCTTGGGTTTCTTGACTTGTTTCATGGTTCCTTCGGGGGCACCATACTTCTCTCCATCTTGAATAAGTTCCCTCAGGAGGTTCTTGAGATTCTATTCTGTCATGATCTTCTAGAATCTCCTCACAAGGGGAAGTTATGACTTCCCTCACTGGTTTTGCAACTTTGTAATCCACAGGTTCTTCTTCATATACTTCTTCAAGATAGCATCTTCTTGATTTCTTGAGTGATGCATCTTCCTCCAAGGTTACATCTATGCTGATCTCAATATGATGGTAACCTAGTATGTATATTTTGAAGGCCTTGGACACCTCACAGTATCCAAAAAATATTCCCTTCTTTCTTGAAGGGTCTAGCTTGGTTCTCTTCTCTTTTGGAACGTGTACAAATATGAGACAACCAAATATTTTGATCTGGCTTAATTTTGGCTTCTTTCCGGAGTACATCTCTTTAGGGTTATTGAACCCAAGTGCACTATGCAATATATTTTTGTGTACATACACAATTTTTATTGTTGCTTCTTCCCATAAGTGCATTGGAATATCTTGATCATGGATCATGGTCTTCACTGCTTCCATTATAGTTATGTTATTTATTTTTGCTACACCATTTTGTTGAGGATTGTAGGGAGTGGTGAGCTCCCTCTTGTTTCCGTCATATTTTAAAAAGTTTACAAACTCTTTTGAGGTGTATTATCCTCCATTATCTGAACTGAGTATCTTGATCTTTCTTTCAGATAGATTCTCTATCAAGGCTTTGAATTCCTTAAATTTACCGAACACTTCATCTTTTGATTTCAAAAAGTAAACCCAGGTTTTGCGAGAATAGTCATCAATAAAAAACACATGGTATGCATACCCATTGATGGAGGTTGATGGCATCAAGCCACATACATCTGAGTGAATGATCTCTAGGACTCCTTCTTTTTTGTTGTCTCTCTTCAAGAAAGGGTTATTGATGTTCTTTCCTTGTGCCTATTCATTGTACACTCCTTCATGGTGAACCTTGAATTCTGGTAGACCTGTGACTACCTTTCTTACATACGGTAATGCCTTGTAGTTAGTGTGAGCTAATATTATATGAAAAAGTTCACATGGATTCTCAATGGAATGAGTTAAGGCTACTTCTAAGTGACCTTTTAGCTTATACAAGCCACCTTCTTTATTTCCAAAAACAATTGCTTCTTCCATGCTTTTTCATTTGGGACACATAAGAACTTATCCATATATCAAAGCAACTCTGAAGCCTTTCTTATCTAAAGCTGAGATAGAAAGTAAGTTATTTCTCAAACCTAATACATATAGTACATACTTCATCTTCATTGGGGTTCCTGAATCAAGTTTGTAATTTTATTCTCCTACTCCTTTGATAGGGTATTAATAATCCTCTCCAAGTGTAACTTTCTGGGGAAAGTTCTTTTCTGTTAGGCAAGAGAGAATGTCTCTTTGACCTCTCATGTGATTGGAAGAACCACTATATATGAGCCAAGTGTCCTCACCAAGTGACATTGATCCTGGGAGGGAAGATATTAAGACATAGTCTTCAATCTATTATTTTATCATCTTGGTGGGTGGCTCTTCATCTTCAACTATGTGGGCATGGTGCCTCTTATTTCTTTTCTTGTATTCTTCTCTTCTAGATGGAAAATTCTTAGAAATATGTCCCATCTTGTCACAATGGTAACATTGGTAGGATGAGAAATTGTTTTCTCTTCTTTGACCTTTCTGAAACTTCTGGAATCTCCTTGGAGGGTGAGATTATTTATGTATGAATTTGTTTTGGGGGTGAGACTCCTTATGTTGATTAGTTTCTTTCTATAAGTAAGACCTCTTTCTTCCTCCTTTAGTGTGAGAAGCTACGGCTTGATCTTCATATCTTGATAGTATTGCTTCTCGGTTAGCCACTCTTGCTTCTTCTTGAATGCATTCTTCCCAAAGACTGTCAAAGTGTAGTTTATCCTTTCTAGCGCAAATAGTTTAGATGAATGCATCCAAAGGTATTCTAATACAATTAATGGATGTCATTATGAGTTCGTATCCATATAGATTATCACCAATTGCTTCTATTTGTTCCATGAATTGTGATATTCTAGAGAAATACTCTTGAATTGTTTCTCCTTTTTGCATCCTTGTACTTTTTGAGTTGAAATCTTAGATTCATCTTCCAGTTGATGTTCTTTCCTTTATAAATCCTAGTTAGGGCATCAAACATTTATTTTGGAGTCTTCTTTGAATACATTTTAGGAATCAAGTGATCTTTAATAGAATCTGAAATGATTATTTTGTCCCTAACTGTGTCCTTTTGGTGTTTTTCTTTAGCTGCAACATCGGTAGGTTCTGGTACATATTCTTTAATGAATCTTTCTAAGTCACTCTCTTCAAGAATGAGTGCAATCCTATACTTCTAAGAACATAATTTTTCCACACCTTCTAGCTTGTCAAAAATCTTAGTGCTTTTATACATCTTTACCTAGAGCTAGGAAAATGACCAAAAATTGAAAATTCTCATAATTTAATTTTGAACTTACCAGGAGGTGCGCTTGGCTAAGGTGAGTATCCTAGTGCATTTAGATTTCACAAAATCCAAAATTTTCCCCTTCAAACTAGACCAGTGGAAATTTGGACTGGTACTTCTCGTACTAGTTCCGGTTTCTTGGTTTTCTGGTACTTTTGGTTTTTTGGTACTTCTGGATTTCTCGTACTTCTAGTTTTCTGGTACTAGTCAAAACTAGGGTTTGACTTCCCATAGTATCTGACCACTGAAAAGGTGTGTTCAAGGTGCCAAAGAGTTCCCTAGGCTAGGACACACTTTTCTAGATGGTTTTTAGGTTGATATTCCTCTTGAACAAAAGACCTAATTTTCTTTTATAGAAAGAGTGACGTTTTTCTTTATCCAATGAAAGATGCTCTCTTCAGTTTAGCTCTAATTCCATGTTAAGGTTTAAGCTATTATTAAGTTTCTTTTCAATTTACTAGATAACCATAGCATAGGTAGGATCACTGAGAGGAACACAATCACAAGATACACAACATTTATCTTGGGAAACCCTCATTGGGGATAAAACCCAACAAAACTTCCTTAATATAGATAGCCAATACAATGCCAAGACAATAAACCCAAACACTAGAGAATATCCAACATTGAGCAATGTGCCTCTCTCTTCTTTCTTCTCCCAACTTCGGCTACCAAACTTGTGCACTGGATGAGCAAATGAGTGAGTGAGATAATGAGGTGATGGATTCCTTTATTTATACAAACTGGGAGGTGTTGAAAAGGTGTATCTTCACTGGGTAGGGACGACTTGTCTTATTAGTGGTTAAAACCACTTTAGTTAGCCTGGGGGATGACTTATCAATTTGCATATTATATTTAGGATTTGACCAATCCACAAAAGGGGATTTGGTCAATTACAATGCCCGACATGATCAATCCACAAAAGGGGATTGTTATAATGAATAATAACTCAATAATAAAAAGAATACTCTTTGCATTTACAATATTTCAACAATTGAAAAGTGAAATATGGCTTCTACTTCAAATCTGAAACCTCCCACTTTTATAGGAAAAAATTATGAGTTGCGGTCCTTGACCATGAAGGCGTTATTTAGGGGTCAATATGTATGGGAGATAGTCGTGAATGGCTATGTGGAACCAGCAAATCAGGCAGTGTACAATGCCCTCACACAAGATGAGAAGGATTCTGTGAAAGATCAAAGAAAGAAACATGGAAAGGTGATGTGTTACATACATCAAGCCACACATGAGAGCATACTCCCAAGAGTTTCATTATCAAATCAGGCCAAGGAAGCATGGGACATATTAAAAAATTATTATCAAGGTATGGATAAATTCAAGACTTCAAAACTACAAATTCTTAGAAGATATTTTGAAACTCTATCAATGAAAGATATAGATTCGATAGATTCATTTTACACCCATTTTAGTGGCTTGATAAATTAGATTAATTCTCATGGAGAAGCCATAGTGTTGGAGTTACTTCACACACACCTAGGATTTCTTTTTCCTAAGGTTTTATTTGTTTATTAGTCATAATTAGTCATTATCAAGTCTCCTATATTTTAGGAGAGAATATTCCACCTAGAGAATATTCTCTTTCAGTTCACACTTGAGTTTGACTAGTTGAGTTGAGTTTAGATGTTGCATTGGGATCATCACCATGCAACATTGGGATAATCACCATGATAATTCGACCTTGCCTTGGTATCATCACCAAAGTGGCACATTAGCCTTGATTCCTTGAGTTAACTCCTCACTATTTTATGTTCAGTCAGTTAATTGAAGACTAGTTGACTAGTTAACTCAACTAGGTGGCAGTTCACTCCTGTAACTGCCTGAGAGACTAGAATAGGTGGCAGTTCACTCCTGTAACTGCTTGAGAGACTAGAATAGGTGGCAGTTCACTCCCGTAAATATTGGTGTGTGTCCATATCACTCTAGACCACCACTATGGTGACTTGGTTCACCTCAAGTCAAACTCATTGAGTTATACAAAGTATATCATGTGTAAATTATTCATTATTCACAATAGTTAATGAGAATTCTTTCCATTCTTTCTCTCCTTCTTCTTCTTTTTCCAATTCTCTTTGCAAATGTGTGTATCAATGTTTAGCTAGATCTATTTTGTCCAGGTTCAACACATTTACACATAGAGGATAGAAAATTTGTTGAGAAAGTACTTAGGATTCTTCCTCCTAAATTTGATACCCTTGTTGTGACTATAGAAGAGAGAAAAGATATGAGTCAGTTTAGTCTAGATGAACTGCAAGATTCCCTCATTAATCATGAACACAAATTGAATAGGTCAAGTGTGTCATTAGAGAATGAATTTTCCATGCAGTCATCTATATTTCATGGAAGAGGAAGGGGGAGAGATAACTCTAGAGTCAGAGGAAGAAGTTATGTTAGAGGTGGACACAACAGTGGTCCTGGAAATACTAGTGGAAGAGGTCAAAACCTAAATACCAGTCATCCAAGTGGTCAGAGAACTAAAAAATCAAAGATCCGGTGCCATTACTAAAAAAAGTATGGAAATTATGCATATGAGTGGAGGTAGGAAAGGTCAACATTAGTCACACGGTGAAAATAGTCCCTCCAATCCTATGTTTATGGCGCACGCCAAAGAAATACCCATAGTTTCTGCAGTTGAATGAAATGTTTCTCAGGAAAGTCCGTGTGACATATGGTGTTTATA
>JASDQU010101187.1:255000-276253 GCA_032191745.1 Picea mariana
TAGATGACAAGAAACATAATGTTTCCATTGACATTGAATCCAAGAAAGAAGAAAAATACAACGCTATTTGTTGGTAAAGAAAAAGATGTGCAGTTAGACACTGCATTTATAGCAGAAAGTGCACATAGTTCCAATGAAGAAAATAGTGCACACTGTATCAAGAAATGAGAAAGTGGTGCAGAGATACAGACAACATTCCAATCTTAAGTGCACGATGGTTCTTAGCTATGGCATTTCAGATTTGGACATTTGAACTTTGGAGGTCTGAAGTTGCTACACACAAACGACATGGTAAAAGGTTTTCCATTGATAGAAAAATCAAAAAGAATATGTGAAGGCTATATATTTGGAAAGAGGCATAGAGAATCATTCCCAGTTGGCAAGTTATATAGAGAAAAATCTCCACTGGAAATTGTACATTCATACATTTGTGGACCAATGCAAAGATCCTCTATAGGAGGCAGTACTTATTTTCTAACATTTATTGATGATTTCTCAAAAAAGACATGGATTTATTCCTTAAAACATAAATCCGATACATTGGGTTGTTTTCAGCAGTTCAAATCACTTGTGGAGAAGTAGAGTGTTTATTACATCAAGGTTCTAAGAATTGACTAAGGAGCTAAATATATCTCAAGAGAATTTAATATTTTTTGTAAAGTTCATGGAATCTATAAGAAATTCATCGCGTGGTTTACACCACAGCAGAATGTTGTCGCAGAAAGAAAGAACATAACCATCATGAAAATGGCGTGCAGTATGTTGGAAGCCAAACATTTTTCAAATGAGTATTGGATTGAAGAAGTAGCAACTACAATATACATTATGAACAAATGTCCAACAAAGAGTGTGAAGAATAGAGTTCCTCAAGAAGCCTAGACATGTATGAAGCATAATGTGGCACACTTAAGAGTTTTGGGTTGTCTCATATATGCACATGTTTCAGATGAGCTAAGAAAGACACTGGACAAAAAAGGACAAAAATGTATATTTTTTAGGTGTTCTGAAGAAACAAAAGGATACAAGTTGTATGACCTTGTCGCAAGGAAAGCCATAATCAGTTTTGATGTTTAATTCATGGAAAATGAAGCATGGGATGGAAGGTAGAAAAGATAGTTAGAATTGTTAATGTTATTGAGAACGATGCCACAGAAGAAGAAGAAGTGGTTCAAACACCATGTACAAGTCACTCTGCATTTCCTTCTACAACTACGACATAAAGTGTAGCACAAACTACTCTAGTAAGATCAGCAAGTGTGCATTCTACACCTAGAGAGAAAAAAAATCTAGCAAGCAATCTGAGTAGTTCTACATATCCAAATCCAACATTACCAATTTTGTTACCAAGGAAGACAAGAAGTCTGCGTGAAACCTATAATGATGAAATAGCAAATTCTTTTTCAGTTTTTTCTTTGTTTTCCCAAATAGACGATCCATTAACTTTTGAAGAAGTTGTCAAAGATGATGTATGGGAACAAGCCATGGATGAATAAATCGTAAAAATAGAGAACAATCAGACATGGAAATTGGTAGATGTACCTGAAGTCAAGGATGTGATAAGTGTCAAGTGGATTTACAAAACTAAGAAAGATGTAGAAGGAAATGTGTAGAAGCACAAGGCAAAGTTAGTTGCAAGAGTTTTTACACAACAACTTGGACTTGATTTTAATGAAACATTTGCACGAGTTGCGTGCATGGATGAAATCAAAACTGTCCTAGCTATTTATGCACAGAACAGATGGTCAGTTTATCAAATGGATGTAAATTCATCATTCCTGAATGGACATTTAGAAGAAGAAGTGTATGCGGAACAACCATAAGAATATGAGGTTCTAGGACAAGAGGACAAAGTGTACATATTGAAGAAAGAACTATATGGATTAAAGAAAGATCCCAGAGCTTGGTACAGTCGCATAGATTCTTATCTCACACAAAATGGATTTCAAAGAAGTGAATGTGAGTCAACACTATACATCAAAGAAAATAAACAATCTAACATGTTAATTGTTTTCTTATATGTAGATGATCTGAATTTTACAAGTGATTTTGGCATAGAATAACTTAAGTCAGTCATGAAGTGTTACACATGATTTTGGTCACTTTGGTGATGTCTTAACAGTGATGTATTCAGGCTACCAATAAGGACTTTTTGCTTGAGAAAAGTGGCTCCTGTCTTCTTCCAAAAAACATATTTTTAAGATGAGTTCACAGGTTTCCTATGGTCTAGGGTGAGAGAATCCCTCATTCTCGCAGGTCACCCACACTTAGGGTGTGAACTTCTCGCAGACTTCTCCATACACAGGGTACGAACCTCTTTTTAAGCTTGGAAAGGAGAAGAGGTCTCGAGGGTTCTAGAAGGGAATATTGTAGAAAATGAGTTGGCATTCACATGGTTTTCATTCTACTGACTTCTCAGATTTGATGGCATCATCCTCATCCATGTAACCATCTCTCATTATCCTATATATTGAAATATTTCTCATGGAAAAGGTTAAGCAAGATTGAATGAATAATTGGTGAAAGAATTGTGTGAAGAACCCTGCTTGAACAGTAGCTTGAAGGCTCTATTTGGTCTATTAAGAGGAATTGGAGCTTCTTCATGCAAGTACAGATCAATTGTGTGTGTTGGAACCAAGGGTCACTAAAATGAAGCTTGCAACATCAAGTCGATCAGGTTGTATCTTCTACTTTCAATTAATATGATACAATGGCATGTCCCTTTCACATAAAGTCACTCTTACTTTATTGTGTAATTCCTTGATCATATGCATAGGTTGACATTGAATATACTTTGCTATCTTCACTTTGGCTGGTTTGTGTTGTCTTGGACTTGACTTCACGAGAGCACCGGAGTGAAGCGGGAACAACAGAGACCTAAGGAAGCGATATAAAGGTATGTCACGTATTCCTTCCTATTAGTAGATTCAATGATTACAACTTAGGGAAAGAGTCATGTCCTATCCTATTTTGTTCTAGATCCAGGTGGATCTAGGGAGATTTGTTAGTGTCTACACCTACCGATTTGTCCAATAACAAAATTGGCAACTCCACTAGGGATGCAACCCATTTTTGGTGGTTTTTGGTGGTTTTTCCTTGGCCATTTTCTCTTAAATTACTGTTTTTCACTTTCATTAATATCTGAGTCCTAAGGAGACCCTGATAGACTCCCTAGGTCCAGAAGTTCCTTCAAAAAGTTTGTCTTTTTTCCAAATTTTTCTTAGTTTCAGGCCTTCTCACACTGCACCCTTATCTAGCTTGCGAGAACCACTAGAGTTTGCACCTTGTTGTTCAGTTGAGTGTGAACTTCTCACACTCTACTTGTGTCTAGCCTACAAGAATTCTTGATTCTCACACTGTACACCACTGCTATCATGCGAACCCATTTGCAATTTTTTTTTGGATTAAGGTTTTTGAATCCTCAGATGCCCAGATTTGTATGCGTGTCTGAAAAGAACTTCTCTGACCAGTGATTGATTGTTTCTTGACTTCGAATTTCGTCAATGATTAGTCTTCGGAAATCGAAACCTCTTCTTGTTCATTTTTCTCAACTGTTACCTCTTGACCTTTTCTTAACAAGGATATAATCTTTAGTTTTGAAATCCGAGTGCTTGTTTGGTTGGGAGCCAGTGATCGGTTTTAAATTTGGGATTAATTGTCTTTTTCAATTGCTCATTACTTGGAAAATTGTTGCCCACATGCATTTGAAGAGACTAGTCTTGTTGTTTGTTATTTTTGTCTTCATTGAAAGATTGGTTTGGTTTTTTTTTGTATATTGATTTTTCATCGGTTGCTAGTTTTTCTTAGTTCCACCACTATTGTTTGGTTTCTAGTGAAAATGAAAAAACATTTTTATTTTTAAGCAACTTTCTATTCAAAAATATTGGCATTCAATTGTTGAAATAGATCAAATAGAGAATTTTCATTGTTCATGATTCATTGATATTGCATTTCAAAGAAGATCATATATCGTAGTTCAAGTTCTTCCAAAAAACTCCTCTTTCCCTCCTATAAATAGGATTCATTGAATAAAAAGATTGTATCATTCATTCCTATATATGCATTGTTGGGTCAGAGTCTCACACAACATCAGTTTCATTTACGTCTCCTTTGAGTAACAACAACCTTTAATAATATTGCGCAATTTTTAAAATTTTAACTAGTAACTCTTTTCTAGGACTCTTTTACACCAACATTAGCTAGGTTGGAGCTTTGGAATAGGCAAAGAGATACACTCTCCAAAGCACAAAACACACAATAGCATCTTGTGGTAAGGAGAGTCAAATTCCATTTACAACATTTTGTCCTGGGAAGCCCTTCTCACACAAGGGTCAAACCCGAGGTCACATTGAGATTGATAGAGTTACTCACCTTGCTTTGTTAATATCGGTGTAAACATTGCATGTATTATGGGGGTCACTTGAAGGTATACCCACAATGATGAGTGGAAGCCTCTCAAGATGATTTCGGGCTAGATACCCTGCCCTTGCATGTGGATCGGACTGTCGACTGTTCCCCCAGGATTTATTGTTGTTGGTGGTAACTTTAATGGCCTATCTTCTTAGGGTCTTACACAAAGTGACTGTGAAGGGGCAAGTCTTCACGGTACCTGGAATTGACGTTGGCCAAACTCACTCGGGCTCCTTGGAGGGTATACCCACAATTATGTGTGGGAGCTCGCACCAGGGTGTAAGTCCGTTAAGTAGGTCGTCAATGTAACTTTTCCACCCTAGACCAACCCCTTCTTGTCTCGTCATTGCGATGTTGGATTTCATCACCAACTAGTGACTTCAAAATTAGAAGGTCTTGTTTGCTTGGTTTTTCTTCCTATATTTTTACTAGCGCATGTTGTTTGTTTACCCAAGTTGACCATAGAATTTCCTTCGTAAGTTTTTAACTCGATCACAATTGACCCTCCACGTTGTTCATGTAGAATGCAAAGCTTACCCCTAGAAAATCTGGAAGGTTCTCAACCCTTGCCTACCAACTCATCGGAGGGCTCTCCTCAATAGAGTGAAGTCCAAGACGTTTCCACTCCACAAGTGGAAAGAGTTGACTCTCTAGAATGGTTCCAAATTACCAATTCTTGAGAGGACTTTCGAATTCATCCTAACTCCAAGAGATGCATTGTACGAGTGAATTCTTCCAGAGACTTAGTTGTTCAGTCTTCCGGATCATCGACTGGACCTTTCCTAGGACCTGAGGGTCAATATCCTTTTTGGACTACTGGCATTTTTAGACGGGATCTCTTTGGCTCAGGAGCAGGCGTTGATATCACTGTCTCACCTGAGCTACCCGAAACATCTGATACAGACATAGTACCTTTTACTACTGCTTAATATTTTGCTGGTATAGAATCTCCGCGAGCTGACCACATCTTGACTCTCCCTTTACAAATGGTCCATTACATAGATACTACGAGTCTTCACACCGGGATTACCGTGGCTAGACAAGCCCCCATTGGCACACCACTTTCACCCAGAGTCACCCTGACACTTCCACCTGGATACCATGCGTTGATTGCCTCTATTCCCACTCCTGAGCATATCTCATCCAGGACTCTTGGCAGTTCCACTCCTTCTGGGAACCATCCTCTCGGTTTCATTCCGACATTTCCTCCGCCCCCTTTCCGAGGATCTCTTCCATCTTATATCGATGGAATTGATCCTAGTGGCACCATTCTGTCGTTCACACCAAATTACCAGATTCTTGCTGGTGGACAATTTCACCAAGGAGGCCCAACTCAACCCCCCCTTGCAGAACAAATCCCAATTGGGACGCAACCCCCAATCAGAGGGAAACCCCCACAGACCCCACCCTATGGAAAAAACATACCTCCATCCTTGGCCCAGTGTTGGAATCATCTTATACAACATAATCCTCACCCGATTGGGGGGCAAGAACCTCCGGCTAGCTCTATCATACCCCCTAGTACAGGCCAACCCTATCCAGGTATGTCTAATCCTATTTGGGGCTCGAATTCTCAACCCCATGCCCCCATTCAAGGGTACAACCCTATGAGTTACTTGCCTCCACACCAACAATTGAATCTACTCGGATCCTCTCATTATATGCAGACTGCTTATGGTCCCACTGGTTTTCGAACGAAACTAAAGTCACCAGTACCCGCATGTGAATAGACAGTTACCTTTCTTAGCCACCCTAGACCTCCCGGATCTGTCGAGGATTTTAAATGATCTAATCCGTCACTCTCCCCAATGGCCCGCCATACTAGCCAAACTACCATCTGACATCCCTAAATTCAATGGAAAACCGAGAGAGGACCCGAACAATCATGTCATGACTTTTCACCTTTGGTGCTCATCCAACTCTTTGATGTATGAATCTATTCGTTTACGCCTTTTTTAGTGAACCCTCACGGGTTCTGCCGTGAAGTGGTATATAGAATTACCACGAGGTTTCTTCGCTGACTTCAACACCCTTGCTATGGCTTTCCTCACCCACTACCAATTACTGATCTGCTATGAAACAGGGACCGATATTTTGAGTTCTTTCAAACAAACCAAAGCCACTCATATCTTCGATCACATTCATGAATGGCGACAGAGAAGACGTCTCATCAAACTCAAACTTCTCAATCAGTTGCTGGCAGATTAGTTCACGAAATCATTCGTGAATGACATCGTTTGTGACATCGCCATGGGTGGAGTTGTCACGAAAGAACAAGCCATTAGTTGTGCTCAATACCTTGACCTCATTTACTCACAAACGGGTACTCTTTACGACTTACTCCCTGATGTGCCTTGTCCTTCTACTTCCACCACTTCAACTACTCATGCTGCTTCTCATGCAACCGACCATGTGATTGGCACTTTCCATGCCCAACCTCATTCCGTCCAAACCTCTAGCAACAACCCCAAACCCATTTCTTCTAATGTTCAAAATGCTTTGTCTCCTACCCCTCCCACCGGCAAGACTTCTGAGGTAAATGGTTTTCAATCTACCCCCGTCGGTAAAAACAAATCTAGAAAGGGAAAGGGTAAGAATAAGGAGGACAAAAATAATTCGCAAGAAGAAAGAACCAAAACACCACCTGTTGATGATAGGGATAAGTGCAAACCTCGATACCCTTGTCTTATCTGTGGTGATGATCACTACACTAAGAATTATCCACAACGAGTTGAAGTGACTAAGTTCCTTCAAGGGACCACAAAACCACCCACTCCGGCTGTATTGTCACAACCCTTCCCTTCTCAACAATAGGCCCAATTGGTCATTCATGACCAACCTTCCCCCTCCAATACATCCTATGTCTTAATGTGTATAGGAGATTCAAAGCAAAATGACATCACACTTACCACTCGAGCCAAATATTATTCATCCTCCAAAGAGAAGGTTGATGTTATACCTCGTTCGTTGGTCCTACCATCTCCCATGACTCCACCTACCAACGGTCCTCTTCCTCTCGAACGAACAAGCCTCGACACAATTCTTCGCCCTCCTCCAAAAGGCATCATTCGGAAATTAGATTTCAATCCTCATGCCCGTGCTTCCCAGAACTACAATATTGTTGAAGATCTAGCCCAAGCACCATCTGCGATGTCCACCCTCGAAATCCTTCAAATTTGTCCTATACAATGGAAGGAATTGTTGAAAGCTATCGATGGAATCGACCCTACGGATATGAATTTAATAATTTTTGACTTGGAAGTTCACATTCCAAGGTTACCCCCTCAACTTGCATTCCAAATACAAGTTATTGTCTCCGACAAAAACATTTGTAGAACAGTTATCGACGAGGGTGCCTTGACGTGTGTCATGTCTATTACCTACCGAAAAGCCATCGAATCTCCACCTTTGACTGAATCTCACAACACACTCAAAGCCTTTAATGGCTCTGGATTTAAGCCTTATGGTGTCCTCCCTTCATTGTCGATTACGTTAGAAGGCAAAACGGTCCAAGTTGAAGTGGAAGTCTTTGACACTCCTCTCGATTACAACCTTCTACTTGGTCGTAGCTGGATTGATTCCATGCACGCAGTTGTGTCGACTCTTTTCCGTGTCGTGTTTTTCCCACATCAAGGAAAGGTAATTACCATCGACCAAGTATCCTTCTTTAAATTGGATGCACATACAGGCAATGTATCGTTCATTTCCAAAACTCCCCCGGATATGAGAACGTCAGTGTGGGTCTTCTTAAAGACTCCTCGTTAATGGGTACCTTCCCCATCCCACCACCCGATGTTCCACATCCGTCTATCGCCTCGATCAACATGATCTCCATCTCTATTCACGGAACCCATGTGTCTCACGACCCATGGATGGTAGCCAACCCCAACGATCATCTTCGTTATGGCGATGAAATTCCTTTGAGTTTGGTCGAATCTGCCTATCAGGCCATTCAATCGGCAACCCCTTCTACCCCCTCTCTTTGTGATTTATCTCTAGATCCTTTCCGTGTCATTTTTCCCACAGATGAGATGATTATGTTTGTTATGGAAGACACCCCCTGGGTCGATGGACATCATCATTCCATCCTCTTCCTGGAACAACACACCATCGAGAGCTACCAATGGATCTCGACCCCGTCGACCATTGTCGTCATTTCTACCATTCCCGAGTCCACACATGATGTGTTTTCCAAAGGGAACTTAAGTAATATCTCACCCACCCTCCCCCTCGACATATCCATAAAACTTGGAATTGTTGAAAATGTGCATATCGGAGCTTCATGTTCCCCTGACGAAATTGTCACCTACAAGTCGCTTTTCAAAGAATTTTGTGACATCTTCACCTGGAGCTATGAAGAAATGTCGGGTATTGACCCCGACATTGTGATACATGAGATTAAGACATACCTAGACACTAAACCCATCTGGAAACGCCTTCGTCCGGTCCACCCATGTAAAGTGGCCGCTATCAAGCTTGAAGTCGAGAAACTTCTCAAAGATGAATTTATTTACCTGGTGGCTCTCACTGACTGGGTTTCCAATATTGTCCCGATCGACAAGAAATAAAGCACAATCTGTGTGTGCATTGATTATAGGATATTAACAAAGCGTTTCCTAAAGACAACTTTCCTACGCCCTTCGTCGACCAGATCATCGACGATTGTGCCGACAGTGAAATCTTCTCTCTGATGGATGGTTTCTTCAGATATAATAAAATCAATATCGTTCCCATGGACCAACACAAAACCGCTTTTATTTGTCCTTGGGGCACTTTTGCCTATCGAAAACTTCCTATTGGTCTAAAAAATGTTGGCGCAACTTTTCAGTGCGCTATGTCTTATGCCTTCCATGATATCAAGCACATCGTGCAACCATATCTAGACGATTTACCCACTCATTCCATGCACCGTGTCGATCATCCACTACACCTCCGAGCCATTTTCCTTCGATGTCGATTTTACCATATACGCTTGAATCCTCACAAATGCGTCTTCTATGTAGAATCTGACCGACTTCTAGGCTTTATTGTTTCACGTCAAGGGATCTGGGTAGATCCTTTGAAGGTCGAGGCGATTCTCAATCTCCCTCCTCCTTCCTCACTTCGTTAGTTACAAAGTTTACAAGGGAAGGAAAACTTTCTTCGTCGTTTCATCCCGAACTATGCCGAGCTAACTCTTGGATTTACACGACTGCTCAAGAAAGGGTCTGAGTTCGTCTGGGATACCACTGCCAGCAAAGCCTTTGAAGCTTTGAAACTGTCTCTGGCACGTACCCCACTTCTCTTCCCACCTGATTACAGTCACGATTATTTCCTCTACCTCACAGCCTCAAACTACACCATCGCTATGGTTCTTGTCTAGGAGGATGATTCTCATGATTCTCATGTCATCTATTACTTGAGTCGAAGTCTTACGCCTACCGAAACCAAATATTTACATGTTGAAAAACTGGCCTTGGTAGCCATCCAAGCAGTTCATCATTTCTGACACTATATCCTCTCTCGCAAGAGTACGATAATTTGTAACTGCAACCCTATGTAGCACATTCTCACACGTCAACTGCTAGGGGGAAAATACTCCAAATGGATCATGATACTCCAGAAGTTTGACTTAAAATTTGAATGCACTAAGTCCAAGAAATCCTTAGTGTTTTCTGAGTTGATATGTGACTTTCCCTACTCTAAGACGGAAAATGTAGTAGTTGATTCATTACCTAATGAATCCCTTTTCTTGATTAGTTACAATGATCTTTGGTACGGAGATATCATCATATATCTCCAAACCCAAACTTTTCGGCCCAATTTTTCTAGTACTGACCACCGTCGAATATGCTACCAAGCCCGTCAGTATATTATCCTCGATGATACTCTTTATCGTCGTGGGATTGACTCAGTTTTTCATCGCTGCCTCACATTTGACGAAGCAAAGAAATCCCTGAATGATTGCCATTCTGGAGCCTGTGGTGGTCATATGTCTGGGTATGCTACTGCCCAGAAGATCTTGCAAGCAGGGTATTTTTGGCCTTCTTTATTTAATGATTGTATAATTGCCGACCAAAAATGTCATGCTTGCCAAACCTATAACCATAAAATACGGTCACATCCTATTCCTCTTCACCCTGTGCTCTCCATTGGTCCTTTTGTGGAATGGGGTATGGATTTCATGACATGTCACCCTCACTCGATCGGGGGGCATGGATACATTATTGTAGCCGTAGACTATTTTACGAAATGAGCCTAGGTGATGCCAACATTTGACAACACTGGAAAGACAACAACATTATTCATATTCAATCACATCATAGCTCATTTTGGTGTTCCTCGGGATATCGTCACTGATCATGGTAGCCACTTTAGAAACTTCATGATGTCTGAACTCACTGAAAAGTTGGATCTTTTCCATGAAAACTCAACACCCTATTACCCAAAAGCCAATGGCCAAGTCGAAGTAATTAACAAAGTCCTCGTTACCATGCTTCGACGAATGATAGGGATTCACAAAACGAGTTGGTACACAATGTTATTTTCAGCATTGTGGGCTTACCGGACATCCGTTAAATCTTCTACCAGGTTTGCACCATTCTGGTTAGTCTATGGTCTAGAAGCCATCCTGCTGATTGAATGTGAGATACCCTCCCTAAAACTGTTCGTCAAACTCCTTCCAAACACTTCTACCGAAGAAGAACGTCTATTATATCTCATGTGATTAGATGAAACTCGTTGCGATGCCACCCTAGTCATAGAAGCCTAGAAGAAACGCGTTAAAGCCTAATACGACAAACATGTCAAGCCTCATGTTTTCTCCAAAGGTGATCTAGTTCTCCTTTACGAACAATATCGGGATATGCTAGGAGCAGGAAAATTCGAAGCTATGTGGCGAGGTCCTTATATCGTTAGACGATTTTTAGAGAAAGGAGCTTATGAGTTAGTGGACTACGATGGTATCCCTTTGAGTGAACCCAGAAATGGGTTGTACTTAAAGAAGTACTATGCCTAAGATCACTTGTGCATGAGTACATGTATTTTATTGTATCATACTTCTTGTGTGTTACTATCGTTTTCCTTTTCGTTATCCAGTCTCTGCCCTTGATCACTTATGTTACGTTGTGTTTGGTTTCCATATGTCGGAGTCTTCACTACCCCACATTGGCTTCACTGATGGCACTAGCCATAGCACTTAGAACCTTGCTTCTGCTGCTTGGGCAATTTATGCCCCTACAAACGAACTTATCACTCTACGAGGTGTGTGTCTCGACCGTGCGACCAACAATATTACAGAGTATAGCACTGTTATCGAATTGTTGATTAATGTTATTTCGCTCAGTATCCGCCACTTGGTTGTCCGACTCGATTCCCAACTAGTAGTACTATAGCTAAGTAATGTATATGCTATACAAATTCCCACTTTATTACGGGTATATTTACGAATTCACCTCTTGGAATGTTATTTTGATTATATTGAATATCAACACATTCCTAGATGTCTAAATACATTGACTAATGCATTAGATAACTATGTATTAGACAGACATTTGGGCCATTTATAAACCAATCACATCACATGTATCACACAACACAAGATAAGCCAGTAGAAGTTGTATATATGTATATAACGATCAAAAGTTTTTACAAAAAGTTTATGTCCAAGGATCAAAATATCAAAAAGTGAAGCTCGTAGCTTCTACAAAATAGTGTCATGGGTGACACTCACGATAACACACAACTTTCTGGGCCACCCTATGAAGCAGTTAGCTAATAGACTCTGACACCTCCACAGTGTGGCGCTGATAATGCCTAGGGATCTCCCCAATAGCCATATTCGGGATGTCAGCGGTCAACCCCTCCAAGTTCTGCTCCACTGCCTCATAGTCTTCAGCATCCCATCATGCCACTCGAGCCGCCTCTCCTCACCGCTTGAATAGGAGACGTTCCTGGAGGTCGATATGGCCCCACATCTGTGTCATCAAAAAGAGATTTTTTCATTAGTCCTTGGACAAACATAAAAACATTTTATATGATAACAAATTACAAAAACATTTAAAAGAACAAAATGTGTACTTCTTACCTAGGTCACCCCAATGAGAATCCTCAGGTAGGGCCAAATTCGGATCCTCTCGAAAATCCAAACTAGCGTATGTGTAGTCAACAATCATCAGCATATGTGGCCGTAACCAGTCGAAAAATGAATCATTGTACTTGATGATGGGCCCATCTACGTGTTGGGCCATGAGGTTGCACCACCTCAGCATCCTTGGATCTTGTGGGGCCGGTAAACCCCAATCAACCTGTAATCTCAGCAATGGGACCCTCTCGAGAAAGAAGGACACCAAAAGTGATATGTACCCAAACTACTTCAAGTTTCCCCTCCTGCACTTAGTCAATTGCCTCTTCATACTGCGGAGAACTACATACAACTATTTGAATACTTGTGGCTTTGTGCACTCTATGGCGTATTGTAAGTAGCTCTAGAGAGCCATGTGTGGAGCTGTGCTCTCGGCCATGCATGCTATAGTGAACAAGATGGTTTGTAGGGTCAATTTTTGGACCCCTCAAATAGCAACCTTTCTCTTGCTTCTCTCTGCCTCTGGAACATAGTACTGGAAACAATACTCACTCATAGGGAGTCTACCACCTCGGCTATCGGTTAAGCTAGCATGGTACCCATGCCATGATAACCCTTTTAGAAAGTAGATATCCTCGATATCTAGGGTCAATGTGTGGAATCCCACGTGAAACAACTATTGGTCCACGTCCCAAATA
Organism: Picea mariana; assembly: GCA_032191745.1. Taxonomy (NCBI): domain Eukaryota; kingdom Viridiplantae; phylum Streptophyta; class Pinopsida; order Pinales; family Pinaceae; genus Picea; species Picea mariana. The sequence continues at coordinate 268,168 of JASDQU010101187.1, forward strand.
TGAACCAAGTACTCCAACAACCTGATTTGGGACCTCATGCCTAGAATCCAGAAGAATTTCAAGAGCCCACAGTCTCAGAGGGCAGCAATGGTACCCGGGTCATTCACGGAAATGGCATCCTCCTCCTCATGTTCTCTTTCTCTCCACTCTAGCATCGTGATGGTCAAATGCATGCACAAGAACCATAAGAGAAGGAACTTATTTCAAGCCTTGGCATAATTTTTATTGAGAAAAAATCAAATTGAATTTTCATTTTTCAACCCCCCCCAAGTGCCCCTTTAGCACAGTGTGAGATTCTCGCAGGTTCCCTTAAGGCTGGTTGGGAGAATCCTAGATTCTCGCAATTCCCACATGGCTAGCCTGTGAGAATTCTCAGGTGCAAGTTTTGGCCCTAAAACGAACCTAAAACCTTGAAATTTGCCAATAAAAACCAAAACTAAACCATGGAAAAGGTAGAAGATCAAGAGCTTACCTCGTTGGTGGAGACGGTTCGTCGAATGGTCTCTTTTGCCTCCCATGATCAAGCAACGAAATTTGGGGGAAAATGAGGTGTATTGGGCAAAGTTCTTGGCAAAATTACAATGAAAATGGTAACAGACCTTTTTACCCATATTTATTCGCTTTTACCATTTTTTGTTGATTTTTATATTGTTTTGTCCATAAAACCTAAGGCCTAATAGTCCTATGAGTGTGACTTTTTGCAGATATAGCGACTTTGAAGTCCACACGAAGGGGTACGAATGTTTTTTCTTTTTGTCGCATGTACGAATTTTTTTTATGGTTTTTAGAAAAACCTCGATCTTAGTCTTTGTTCGTTCTTGCGCTCGAAAATGCATGAGAATGTAACATAGTATACTTTTCTCATCTTTTTGTACTCATCATGGTAACATGAAAACAACGAATGCAAAGGAGTATCCTTTAAGCTCTTTTCATTCTCCATTAAAATGAAAATATGGCCAAGCGATCTTGTTCTGTTCACGTTCGTAAAAGTATCTAAACAAAACATTCGATGGGTAATAGTTTATCACTTTTTCAGTCCTGTCAAACTATTTTATGAAAAAGGAACTGAGAGTTCTCTTTAAGTGTTTTTAATACTCTCAAAACATGAAAAATCCCCGAGTTTTCTATCTTTGGACTCATTAAACAAACATCGAAAGACCCGTAATGGGACCGAGCCACTCCTTCCTAGGGTTTGTTAAACATACTCTGAGGGACTCGTCCGAAGGATGAGCTTACATCAACAAGCATATGTTATCCTCCTCAATCTTGCGTAAAAATAAAGAGGTACTTGCCAGAAATGGTGGGGGAAATTTTGGGAAAGGGATGTGTTTCCGTATTCATATTAATGGCAATAAGTGTCTCTCTTGAACATGACACCCCCTATTCATTATTTGAAGCCGGTTTGGGAAATCCATTTGTCTCTCATTCGACTTGCTACAAGGTCATATCCTGGGTTGTCTCTGAGTCAATGCTACCAAATCCTTGGTCGTGTCATTCATATGTTCAAGAGAAGTTCGCCCATACTCTCTATTGAGTCAGCCATCTGCAGTTGTCCTTTCTTACCATGTCGGCCTTCCCTGCGTCCATTTCGACCTATATTCATACTTTGTTTCACCTTCAAAATATGTTACTTATTTTGTGTCATTGATGGGGGATACATCAAGGCCCTCATGTGACGAGTCTTGTTTCGTTGACTCCAACTCATTATCCAGAAACAAGACTTAGAAATTATTTGGTACCTTGGAACTTGCATGCCTCAATGGCAGGTTTCCTCGCTTTCGACAGTGGGTTTTCATTATTGACCCCTGATTGGGAGGTTCCTTTGAATGTTCTACTTCAGCACATTTATTCACATTTGTTGGATTGTACTAGTGTACCTTGGGAGTCATTAACATTAATGGTGATTTCCCTCGCACTTGTTAACGGTTTCATCAATGACCGATAATCAAGTGGTTTCTACCATATTCGACTTTAGCACATGTAATCACATGGCTAGATTCATACTTTTAGGTGATGGGATTGAAGACCCCGGGTCTCATCTTTTTGATCCAAGATGCGATGGAGTATGTATGATTTACATCGACACATAGATCCACTTTGTATGTCATGTGGCTATGTCGTCTTAATTTGAGTCTTCTCTCATAGATCCACAGTGTATTTCTGGTGGCTATGCAGTATTTTTGATGGCATGGATCCACGGTGTATGATTGGTGGCCATGACCTACGTTCATGATGTCATCCGTCTGTGATCTGAGTATGGGAATGCCTACCTCAGAACTGGTATTATATTTTGCAGATGCTTGGTTGTTTGCAGGTTTCTGATTAGGTGCACTCCTGGTTTCTAACACACACATGCAGTTTACAAAGTATTTTGGCTGTCATAGATTCTAGCCTCATACTTTGGGGGGCATTCTATTACACATGATTTTGGTCACTTTGGTGATGTCTTAACAGTGATGTATTCAAGCTCCCAACAAGGACTTTTTTCTTGAGAAAAGTGGATCATGTCTTCTTCCAAAAAACATATTTCTAAGATGAGTTCACAGGCTACCTATGGTCTAGGGTGCGAGAATCCCTCATTCTCACAGGCCACCCACACTTAGGGTGCAAACTTCTCGCAGTATTCTCCATACACAGGGTGCGGACCTGTTTTTAAGCTTGGAAAGGAGAAGAGGTCTCGAGGGTTCTAGAAGGGAATCTTCTAGAAAATGAGTTGGCATTTGCATGGTTGTCATTCTACTGACTTCTCGGATTTGATGGGATCATCCTCATCCATGTAACCATCTCTCCTTATCCTATATATTGAAAGGTTTCTCATGGAAAAGGTTAAGCAATATTGAATGAAGAATTGGTGAAAGAATTGTGTGAAGAACCCTGCTTGAACAGTAGCTTGAAGGCTCTATTTGGTCTATAAAGAGGAATTGGAGCTTCTTCATGCAAGTACAAAGAAATTGTGTGTGTTGGAACCAAGGGTCACTTAAATGAATCTTGCAACATCAAGGTAATCAGGTCGTATCTTCTACTTTCAGTTAATATGATACAGTGACATGTCCCTTTCCCATAAAGTCACTCTTACTTTATTGTGTAATTCCTTGATCATATGCATAGGTTGACATTGAATATACTTTGCTATCTTCACTTTGGTTGGTTTGTGTTGTCTTGGACTTGACTTCACGAGAGCACCGGAGTGAAGCAAGAACAACAGAGACCTAAGGAAGCGATATAAAGGTATGTCACTTATTCCTTCCTATTAGTAGATTCAATAATTACAACATAGGGAAAGAGTCTTGTCCTGTCCTATTTTTTTCTAGATCCGGGTGGATCTAGGGAGATCTGTTAGTGTCTGCACCTATCGATTTATCCGATAACATGAAGGATGAATTTGAATTGACTAATTTAGGGCTTATGAGATGTTTTCTGGGTATTGAAGTTAACTAGTCCAAAACTAGTATATTTATCTCACAATCTAAGTATGTGCATGAAATCTCGAAAAGATTCAATATGATAAATTCCAAGGCAACCCCAACACCTATCATAACAGGATTGAAGTTAAGCAAAAGAGATGAAGGATCCAAGGTGGATCCCACACTTTTTAAAACACTAGTAGGAAGTCTTATGTATTTAACAACAACATGACCTAATATTATGTATGGAGTGATCTTGATTTCAAGGTTCAAGGAAACTCCAAAAGAATCACATTGGAAGGYAGGAAAAATAATTYTGAGATATGTGAAAGGAACAAAAGATTTTGGTATTTTGTATTCTACTTCAGAAGATTTCAWAATTATATTGGATACACTKACAGTGATTGTGGAGGAAACATAGGTGACATGAAAAGTACCTCTAGGTACACATTTCATTTTGGAACAAGTATGGTATCATGGGCATCAAGGAATCAACCCATAGTGACTCTTTCTTCAGCAAAAGCAGAGTACGTCACAGCTACACGCATAGCTTGTCAAGTAGTTTGGATGAGAAGAATGTTAAAAGTTTTGTTGCAGGAACAATAAGAACCAACAACCACATTTTATGACAAAAATTCAGCCATCATGTTATCTGAGTATCATTTGCTTCACAAGAAAACCAACCACATTGATACAAGGTATCATTTTATCAGATAATTAGTGAATAACAAAGAGATAATTTTGCAAGTCAAAAGAACAAGTCGCAGATATTTTTACGAAGGATTTAGCAAGAGATGCATTTCAACATCTACGTAGTAGTCTGGGATTTTGTGCAGTAACAGATGATTGACAGTTCAAGCAAATTCAAGTTTTTGATGTAAAAAAAAATTGTGTCGCGTAAATCCAACCTATTTATAATTAAGGGGGAGTGCTAGAAATAGTAATTACAATTCTGTGATCTTTACATCTCCATCGATTTATCAGTGAATCAGTCTATCATACTGAAACTACAGTTCATTAGTTTACTCTTACATTTACACAAACTTAGTCTTAGTCAGTCGAAAAGCAGGGGAGTTATTAAATGGAGTCGATCTTAATCTTTCTCGAGTCCAATTAAGTAGTTGAGAGTCATCGAATTTATTATTGTATTAATTATTGAGTCATTGTTTACTTCTACAAAAAGTCGCAGTCTTATCAATATATGTCCAAGTATTTAGTTAGCCTATATATGCAGAGAGAAATAAACACAAAGAAGAGAATCATAAGCAACAGCTGAAGGTAGTCAAAGGAGTCTAAGAGCACTAGCTCTATGTGTGATTGTAAGTTGCAGAAGTCCAAGAAGTCATTGGAGCCAAAGCTCGTCTCAATATTTATTTTTTATTAGCGCATAGCACCGAAGCTTAATATATATCAAGTGTTTTGGGTGTTTTCAGACTTATGTGCATTTTTGAGTTTGATGCTAAGCATATCAATGTGTTTGTTTTTCTGTGTCACAAAATTGTTCATTGAGTGTTTTTCATAGCACGCAGTAAATCGTGTTGTTTGTGCACTACATGGTAAAATTATGAAAGTTCAGTCATAAACTTTTGTGGTGCCTAATATTTGCAACTGTGTTACATAAAATCCGTCTTGCATTGTAGATATGAGAGTTTTGATGCTGGAAAATGACCTGATTTTTAGAAGACTTTTTGTTGTATATGAAAGATGCCAAATAGCCTTTAATAGTGGGGAACTTTTCCATCAAGATTCAAAATTGTCTGCAAATGAATCCTCGGTGCTCAGCTTCATAGCTGCAGGAGGCGGTCCTTATAACTACATGGTAATGAAAACCAACAAACAAGAATGGAAATGGACAAAGCATGAAGACTGTCATTTCAGACATCCCTCACTAAATTTTACATTTATAATTGAGGGGGACAAGCTTCTGAAGATTACAAGTTTGTTGCCAATACTTCCATTGCCACTGCGCTTTTCTAGTTCAGTTCCCTTCCATCCTCATTATATGGTTGGTGTGGAACTGTTAGATGTAAATACAAAGAGGTAGATTAATCAACCATCTCTTTCGTGGGAGTTTACTCACGTGCTTCCTCACTTGGCATTCGATCTGAAGCATTTATTTGAATGGGGGGATGGAATAATATATATGGTGTTTGTGGGCGATAGGAATAATGATCATGTAGATTTTGGGGCTTGGATGATTGAATATATGCATCCTAATAGAAGGATCCTATAATACTTGTCACGGAATTTCTGATTGGTTGAGACATTTCTTTCTACCTCATATATATGCATCGCCTACAAGCTTCATGTTTGACAAGGTAGATTTGTTTTCTTCTGAGAACGATGATTTGTTCATCATAAGAAAAGAAAAATATGGGGAAGGGATTCTTATGGAGTTGTGGTTCAAGAGGGAGAACAACTGGGAAAAAGTTGTTTGTTTGATTGCGGGGGTAGTTGGTCATGCACAACAATTTGTATCCTTCTATGTTTATCATTTGAGTGTGCAGTATTTTGGTATTGATTGTATTTTGTTTTTGTCGAAACTTGGCAATGTTGAAGGGGGATCTTGGTGAATTTTACAAAGACAAGGTGTGTCTGTTGTTTTGATTATCCATGGGATGCTTCAAGGTATTAGTGATGGCACTCATTTTTCCCTTGTAAGACACCTCCAACCAAACTAAAGTCATCAAAAATCCTGAACTATTTTCATTATCATAAGCACAAAGATTTTGGATTTGTTTGCAACAGTAACGAAATATATGCAGTTAAATTGAGTCTCATATGTATTATGTTCTTTGTAATAGTAAGGAATCATATGCAGTGAAATTCATTCTCATACAAATTATGGGTTATCATGGCATTACTTTTTAGCGGAAACTCGCAATTAGATTAGGTTTTATTGTATTTTCATAACCTCCTAAGGGAGATGTATCTTTATGTCTATTTTGTTTTTCTACGATATCATATTAATATTTGTTTATTTAGTCAAGATGCATTTTCAGACTGTTTTGTTTTGTTAGGACATCATCTTAATTTTCATTTAGTTACTCAAATTCTATTTTTTATATCAATTATACTTCTAATTAAATTATAAGTTTAAATTAAATCAAGCTACTTTTTTATAACTTTAAATCAAATTAAATTGTTTAGTTATAATTTTAAATTAAATTAAACAACTTATTATTATTAGTCCTCGGTTGAAGGCTAGGACTATAGCATTTGATTCATCATTGACTATCTATTAGTTTTCCTTTAATTATAGATGATTTTCTTGATGTGTAATGTTGTACATATGTTTAACAAAATAATTATTTTTTCATAATATTTAAAATAATTTTATCATGCATCTAATTGACTCACCAATTCAATGTGTTTTGGCAGAGCTCTAAGAATGCGATTTTTCAATCTCAGGTAACACCTAAGTTTTGAGTTTTAAACACCCATGTTTTTTTTCCAAACATAGATAACTTAAGTTTGGAGTTTTAATCTTAGATAACTACGACATCTATTCTTTGAGGTAATTAAATTCATTTCATTGGAATAAATGCATGGAGTGTCATATATTGGATGTATTTGTTTTTTAATGATCTTGTAACCAAATTTGTATTCAATCTGGTTTGGTGTATCCTTTCTCGCCCAACCTATTTTTTCCATCTCCTCGTTTGTTATTAGGATAACTTACATACATGGTGAACCCATATCTACACTTCCTAGTAGACCATCCATAAAGGAAGTTCCTTTGTTTCCTTCTCCCATAGGTTGTGATCCCTTTAACAATAAGTTGGACCACTGATTCAATCTCGGGTACCATGAGGTAGGTGGAGTTTGATTCACCCATAATGAAGGAAAATTATGAGCCTAACCACTCGAATGACATATATGTGTATACCATGTAACATGGATTACTCAAATTTTTAAGATGAGGTGAGTTTTGGCCCTTTTTAAAGCACTAATTACATTGCAATTGTTTTGATTGTCATGGAAATGATATGTTTTGATTACAAATTCTTGGGCATGTTAACAATATGTGTGTGTGCATGAAAAATAACAATTATAAAATTCAAAGAGAGTAGAAAAAAGTAGAGCCAAATACCATCATATTTTGGAATAGGAAGAAATAATTGTATGGTTATGAATAAATTTACATTTTCAAATTTATTGAGTCATTATCTAATTGTATCAAAGCATTAAAAAATTAATAACAATCTGATATGTGGATGATTACTTGAGCTTATATTTCGATTTAAGCATAAAAGTTCTTCAATGTATAGTAATATGTTAGTCTTTGTAACTATTAAGTTTATTAATTTTGTGATGATCTTTGCTTAGTGGCATAAGAAAAACTCGCATGCTTGTGAATTTTTAAGTTGTTGGCACTTAAAATTCATTAATTTCATATTTCTTTTACATAATTATTATAATTTTCATAATTAATTTAACATACAACATTCTAATGTTCGAAATTAATGTTAAGTTCAAATTTCATATCTATATAGACATAATTTTTATTTAACACATCCCCTTTGAATTTTAGTGACAATTTATTTTATAGAATAAATAATAATTGGTTGACTTTATTTGAAGGAATTTTTTTGCCTTATATTATAACAAGAAGTTGTCATTATTTGTTGGTTTTAGTATAAATTTTATGGTTGTTATGAATATATTTTAAGTATTTTTTC
>JASDQU010101187.1:317083-327314 GCA_032191745.1 Picea mariana
GAGTGCTGAGCTGAGATGTATGGGTTTTGGGGCCCAATTTTGTATAGGGTATTTGATACCCAGTTTTGTACTCATAGGGATGATGAGATTCATGAGCCTACATGCAATTGTATATATATTTTTTGTAAAAAATTTATGACCTTTATGATATATATGGTGGATATATTGGTGATCATTCTTGTCTTGGTATTTTGTGTTTATGATTTAGGATATCTACTACTATATTTTGACAAATGTATCATGTTATGTATATGATGTTTTTAATGTGATAAATGCCAATCTAATACTAGGTTAGCCATGTGATCTGCTACTTGATTGAGGTTTCTTGGAATATGTGTAAATGTGATGGAATCAAAGTTGCAAGATAGGAGTCTAAATTGCATGTATTTGCAGAAGAGGAAAGGATCATGAACATGGTACACATTATTGAGCTGCATGAAGACAAGTTGGGAATCTAATAGAACGCTAAGGTGACAAATTTGGCAGTGACTGGCCTCGGCGAGGAGACCAATGAAAACTTCATATTTCGCTCGGTTGTTGGTGGCCAGGCCTAAGCATATGCCACTATAATGGGGTAGTATATGTGAGGGGGTATAGAGGGCCCAAGTGGCTGAAGCGAGACTCTGGTTCCAACGACTGGCACCGTCAGCGTAACCGATGTGGTAGGTTGATGGATGATGCATCTGTCAATAACACGAGTGATAGATCAGACATGAGGAGTGGTGGCAGTAAAGAAGACTAAAAATGTTACAAATGTGTACAATGAGAAACCTAAGGTAGGGGGGCTATGCTTATGCATAAAACTTCTCTAAGTCACGAAATTTTGTGCAGACGCGAATAGTTCCCTGTTTTTTGTTAACGGGGACAGGATTAGAGACCTAAGAAGTGTATACAATGGGGTAAATGAACCTGACAACGCGTAATTTTGCCAATTTCGGCTTTGATAGCCACAACTTTAGATGGGTGTAGGGGGCATTGCTTTTGACGAACATGGGCGATATCTGGCCATGTGTCGATTCAATGTTCGACTATAGAAGGATCGAGGTCAGGCATCTCCATATATAACCAGTAAAAAATATCCCAATATTCCTTAAAGAGAGCTTTGTAAGCAATGATTTCTTCAGGGGACCATGCAGCGCCAATTGTGATCTCTTCTACGATGCCTGGTTTAATGGAAATGTCAGTTTTGACTGTGGGGGAGATGTTTGCCATGTTGCCTTCTTCAAAAGAATCAGGGGAAAGAATAGGGTTTTTGAACCATTCAATATGCCCCGGAGGAATAAAATCCTTGGTTTCGATCGCGCACAGGGAGGCTTGACCATGAGGGTGAAAGACCTCTTGTGAAAGGAAAAGTGATCAATGATGGAGCACATTCCAAGGGAAATCAGGGGTCGTCAGTTCCTCCAAGATATCTTCATCACAGTGGAAAATGTGAGAATACAGGAGATCCTAGGAGATGGCAGGGGGGACTGTCAACAATTAAGTGTTATTGTCCACAAGGGGTGAGGACGTAGAAGGGATATCGTGTGCAGGGTGTGATGGCTCGCTGGATAGAAACCAAATGTCAAGACACTGTGGATGATATCTCATTTGCTCGGGGACCGACGACGAAATATAACAAATGTCAGTAATGTGAGCATCAATAGGGAGTGCCTGAGAGGGCTCAGGCCGAGATGTGTGGTGTATTGTGGCTAATGTTTGGTGGAATTGAGGTAGAGATGGGAAATGATGAGTGTAATGGCCATATTCTGAGCATATGGCACACACAAAATTGGTTCGTAACCCTTTCTTGCGTGTTGTTGAGGACTTCATAGTAGCGGTGAATGTACCTGGTGGAGTGGCAAGCAATGAGGTTTCTTTAGGGAGCTGGATAAGATTGTGTAACTCGGGAAGAGTAGGACATCTATTAGTGCAGTGTCCTTCTCTTTCGAATAGTGCATAAGGAGGTTGGGCTTGGGGAGGGAGTGGAGCTATGGGTTCGTTCTTCCTTCGTCTCTCCCCAGTGGTGGTGGTGTTTCCGCTAGTTTGGGGTGGGGGTGGTGTGGTAGGAGCCTGTACTGGGATTTCCATCGGTAATCCCTCTATCTGAGGAGGGAGAGATGGTGTAGGAACCATGGAGGGTGGATGGAGATACCATACATGGATGGCAAGAACCATGTTAGGAAGGGTGAGGGTAGCAGCTACCTAGAATGCTTGGACTCCAGGTGGGGGGTAGAAAAAGGGGATTTGGGTAATGGCCTGGGGGACTGTTTCCCAAATCGAGATTTTCCCTTGGAGGGTGGGGGGGGGAATCCAGGACAAGTGGTGCGGTGGTGTTTTTAGGGAATTTCTGAGGTAGTGATTCTATGATTGGTGGAACTTTGATGTGGGGAGGGGACTCAATGAGAGGAGTATTGTCTCTGATATCTGTTCCGTTAGAGGAAACTACACACACTTGTGTTGAAATAAAAGGGTTTAGGAGAGGTGGCGCTCCATGATAAGTCCCTAACAAGGATGGGTCCTTGAATATTCCAGAACTAATGTCGATGACTGAAAAAGAATCTGAGCTAGTGCGGATAAAGGGGAGGATGTTATCAATGTTAGCGGAATGATTAGGCTCATAATGTGTAAGTTGGTCGATGGTAACAATTTTCCCGTTATGGGGGAACATCATCGTACGAAACACAGAAGAGGCTATCGCCTTCATAGCATACATGTAGCTACGTCCGAAAAAGATATTGTAATCAAGTGGGGCGTCGATAACTTCAATGTCAATGAGGATGGCTTTTCCCCCAAGTTCTATGGGGACATTTTGGAAGAGCCCTTCAGGGGATGATGGTCAACCGTCATAAGATCTCAAGGTTATGGCAGATGGTACTAGATCAGGGGAGCCAAGTTTCTGCCATACTACTTTGGACATGATGGATGTGGATGCACCTTCATCACTGAATCACCGATGAACTGTGATGTTCTGAATTTTAATTGGTATCTAAAAAGTTACCAAAGTGGGGAGGCGTGGTTCTTTGCTATCTAAATCAAAGGTGATTAGCCAAGTATCTGTTGGGTCGATTGCCCCCAAGGAAAAAAGCAAGGATTTGCGTTGTGATGGACAGGTTTGGAGGACCTCCAACATCGACATGGCTACAAGAGATTGTACTAAGTCATCGACCAGACTATAGTTATGGGTTTCCCTAACATAAGGGTTATGTACATTCTGTCATAAAGGCATGCAGGGTATACGGGGGTTTGGTTCAGTGTTAGAGCAGGGAATCATCAATGGTTGTCTGGTTGTAGTGAGAGATGCTTTTGAGGTGGTTGGGGTAGAGTCAAGAGGCAATTCGTATGGATGGTTGCATGTTTGAAGAAGAATCTCTTCCTCACTGTTATGGAGGATATTGCGATCGACTAGATTTCTGGGTTGATTGGGACCTGGGTTTTGATATTGCCCAATTTGTGGTGGGGTTGAGATGATCTTTTATTGGGTATTCATCACACCTTGGTGTGGAATAGGGTTTTTCAAAACGGCCAGAGGTGGTGGTTGCAAATAATGTTGTGGGGCCTGCTGAGGGGTAGGCGGTGCTAGAGGGTGTTGTGTGTTCATGGATTCTTTCATCTGTTTGTAATCGACAATTTGGGGGAAGTGGTGAGTATAATGTCCATACTCACCACATAGAGCGCAAGGGAAGTTAGTTCTAGGTTATTGTTCTTGTCTTGTTGTGGTTGATTGTTATTGTTTCCCCCTTGGGGGTTTTGGTTGCCTTGATTCTGGTTGCCCCCAGAGGGACGATTTTGTTGGGGGTTATTTACTCTTGGCCCCGGGTTGTTATTGTTTATATTTTTTCCTTTCTTCTTGGCATTATTCGACCGATGAGATGGGTTTGTTGTATTCAACTATTCAAACACATGAACCTATTGAATGGGAGAGGGTTGAACAAAGTTAACGCCGACAAGTGGTTGTCTTGGTGGAGGAGAAACCGACTAGGGAGGAATAGGGAATGGAAAATATGGGTTTTTTTTTGGAGATGATCCATATGGTGTATAGGAAGTTGAATTACTTCCACTACTGTTGGGGTTATATATGGGGGTTGGGGGTGGACCCGTACTGGATTGAGAGACCAGATGCATCTGGGGTACTGGTGGGGGTCCCCTCAATAGTAGAGGGGGAATAACAGGATATGGTTGTTGTTGAGTGGGAGGAGGGTAATAAGAAATCCCTCCCTATGGTTGAGGATATTGTTTTGCACCATAAGTAGGTGACATGTGGCTGTAAGGATTGAGATGTGCCATAGAACCAATCAACCTATCTGCAACATGGGACTTCCCAGGTTTGCCTTGGCCAAATGGTATGGGTATGGGTGCATCAGACAATATTGTGTACAAGTAACTTGATTGAGCATATATGAGGTCAAATTACTCGGCCTTGCTGATGGATTCCTCTTCTGATTGAGGAAAAGTGGATGCTACATCCTTTATAATCACCGGGACGAGCGATTTAAGAAACCAATCAAGAAGTTTTTCTTTGGTGGTTTCTGCTTTACACAAACTATGTCGCCAACGCCATTCATGGATGTGGTCCGCTATATGGATAACAGTGGTTTGTTTGAACTCAGAGAGAAGTTCTAAACCAGTGTCATGACGAACTGGTACTTGGAAAAAGGACAAAAAGGCCTTGGCCAATGATTCAAAGGTCACATGGGACCCTGATTTTTCGTTCACATACCTTTTGGCTAATGAACCAGTGAGAGTTCTTTGAAATAACCTCAAGAAGATGGAATCATCCGTGATGTTGTTTGAAGAGCACGATAAGTGGAAGGTCATAACATGGTTGGCGGGGTATTCCCCTGGTTTTCCTTCAAACTTCGGAATGTCTGAAGGTAACTTGGTAGTCATATTGGGCCAAGTGGCATCATGTAAAATGGGGTCATTCGTGAGTTTGGTTAAATTAGGAATGTTGAGGGATGCCAAGTATGGAAAAGGGGGATTTGGTGGAGGATTAGTTCCAACCAATGTGTGTGTAGGTAATGGACCTGTCCCTTGAGAGGGATTTGGTGGGTTTGTACTTCTTCCTTGAGAAGAAGTTTGACCGTCACCTCCTTTTGAAGGAGAAGCAAGAGATGGATTGCCTTGGGTATTTGACCTAATCAAAGTGGAACCAAGTAGAGTTGATCCCAGAATAGTATCACTCACTGGGGTGTGAGATGGTTGAGCTGGTGAGTTGGCGAGACTAGGGACTCCTACTAGAATAGGGGGGAGATTTTGTAAGCGTCCAGAATGACGAGGATTTTGTGGTTACCCCGTGGTTCTGACTAGCAAAGTGAATGTGTGCAAATGGTGGCAAGAGAGAAATAAATGAACAAGGGATTTTTATATTTTTGACCTTCACAAAATAGTATAACTCACAATTGCATGTAATCAAATGAACATCATACATAAATCAACTGTGAAATAAACAAGCATGTGGATAGGCGGATTTTACCCGCGTTGGGGGAAAACAAAAATAAATGCTCACGTCCTAAAAGACCTATCCTCCTTCCTCTCAATTTAGCATTGGGCCTTCCAATAGCACTCGACAGTGGGGTATGAAGCCACTAGAAGAGGAACTAGTGAAGGTTGAAGTAATCGGTTATAATGAGGGGTAGAGGGTGCATATCCCAAAAGAGCTGGCGATATTTCCCAATAGCCACACAAAATCTGATCAAGGTGTGATTGCATCCCACAACCGCCACCTGGGTAGATATCCTATGTTTGGCCACTAAGTACCTCTGTCAAAGTGTATCATTTAGAATTTCGGCCTAAAAAATGGGTCACGGGTTGGATACCCTCACAAGAGTTGGGTGACTCAAAGAGGGATGTATAGAACAACCGGACCTCGACCTTCAACCCTTCACGAGTATCTCCCTGCCTTATGGTATAATAACACTTGACTTGAAGGTTTTGAATGATCCCTATTCTCAACTTCTATTGTTTCAAAATGTGAGAACCTGATAACGAGGGGTTATTTGGATGCCTACCCCCGAGATCCTACCTAGACTAAAAAAAAATCTTTAGGCACCTCCTGTGGGGGAAAGTTTAGTGTGTTTTTAGAAATTTTTTGGATGGAGTGCGTTGAGAGGTTGGGGTCATGGACCAACCTCGTTTGAATTAAATTGGTGTGGATAATTTCTAAAGAAGTAATCAGATCTTTCAGATCTCCTTTGAAGTACTTTGTGAGTACAAAAAAGAAAGCCTATTTCGACCTCCACTATTCTAATAGAAATTATGTGTGTGATGAGTGGCTTTGTGTGCAAGAAAGTGAAAAGTGTGCAAAATATTTTTAATAAGTTAACTGTAAGAATGTAGCATGTGGACTTCCTGTGGTCCTTACAAATCTTCTTACCTAGCTTACTATGTTTCTTTGGTACAACATTGCGAAATATTTAAAGCCCTAAAGAACTAGCAATGTGGACATATGGGTCCTTACTTGATCCTTTAAACTCCCTAGAATGTTGTCTACACTAAGAAAGCTTTTGAAACTATCCTAGGATTGTAGACACGTGGGCATGTATGGGCCCGTTACTTGAACTTTTAAACTTTCCTAGAGTGTTGTCTAGACTAAGAAAGATTTTTGAAACTATCCTAAGATTGCAAACATATGGGCATGTATGGGCCCTTACAAAGCTTTAAGATGATTTCCCAAAACTAAGAGGTATCTTAGGGGGGTTTTGTCCTCTCCTAATGATTTTTTAAGGGAGATGAAATTCCCTTTCAACCACCTTTTTTGATTCCCGAGATCAAACTTGGGTGCCGGGGAAGAGCATACTTGAGGGTTAAAATTGATTTCTAGTCCCAAATTAGTTGATTTGTATTTGAAAAAGCACTAACTTTAACTCAAAGTTTTAAATGCCAAATGAGCCATCCATGTGGAAATAAAGCAAAGAGAAGAATTGTGATTCTTTTTACCCTTATGATCTTATGTTAGCTAACCTTCCTTGTGATAAAGGACTCTAAGTGAAGTGTGATTGCCTTACAAAGTGCAGGAAATTAAAATTTGAAGGAAAGGGGCCCTCAAACCACTCATAAAAATCCTTACAATTTGAAAAAACTGAACTTATGTGCGGGCTGTAGTTCTGACAGTTGCGTCAAACACTAAGTTATGAAGGTTGTCATATGCACAGAGTGCAGAGTGTGCAGAATGAGTGTTTGTGTGCCTTGAAAGTTGTGCATTGCCTGTCATGCATCGGGAAAGAAATTTCAAAATGAAATTCTCTTGCCTTGGCTCTGAATTCTGACTTTGGAAGACTGGATTAGGCTGGTTTTGGTACCTACATATCCAAACAATTAGAAATAAGTTCTCTCAATACTTAAATAGGGAGGAACTTGATTCACATTCCCCAGTATGGTCGCCAATCTGTTGTGTTGGTTTTGTCACATAGGTGAGCAAAAACACAACACTTACTTGCCTAGTTAAGTCAGGTAAACAAGACATAGGTTTGTGAGTTGATTAGATAACCAAATACACATGAAACAAGGAAATAAAACTAAAAACAAAGAGAAATAAATGTTAGAGAAGCTTGCAAGAACTAGAACCATGAAAAACAAAAAATGACAATCATATAGCTACCAATGGGTCAATGTATTGATAGGCTAGCACCGTAGAGAAAGACAGGGACTTATGAATCCCCTCTTCCTCCTTGGGGGGGCTCTTGAGTTCCCTAATAGAGAGATCTTCTCTTCATACAATGGAAAATAAAAATGGTGAAGAAATACAATGCCAATCCTCTCAAGAGGTGAGTGGAATGACCCTTGCTATAGTGCTTGAATGATTCAAAGAGAAAAGAGGATTCTCCAAGAATAATTCTTGCAGCATAACAATACCTTGAAGTTCTTATTTTTATAGCACACCCATGGCACATATTTATAGTGTCCATTCATGGCAAGATACAACTGGTTCATACCGTGAACAAGGGGCCTTTTAGGGCACTTCCTAGCCCCTGACCAGCCTCCAAGCTAGATTTCACTCAGATTTGAGTGTCGAATCGTATTGGGGGTCAGACTGGAAGTGGTTGTTGGCCAACAAGATTCATAACTGCATCATTCATGAGAAGTGCATGACTTTGCTCATAAACAGTCGCACACCTTGTGCATTCTGCGCACAGTGCGCACCTAGGGTTGTGTTAGCTTGCGCATTCTGTGCACAATGCGCGTGCTTCCTTTGGTGAATTTGCACACTTTAATTTTTGAACCAAGTGTATAGTTTTATGCCTTTTTGATGGATTTTGATGTAGTAGGTGTACTAATTGTTGCTGGGATTGATGTCTTTCTTCAACCACTGTGTGCAATGTTGTGGACGTTTTTTCAATGATAACAAAAATATATGACCAAATTAATGACCACAAGACAAGCTATAAATGACCAAACTAAATATGACCACATTTTTGGTCAAGTGATAAGAGATCAGAAATTATCCACCAACGATCGCCAAATCAAAAGTGGTCCTTTATATGTGGATTTTGGTCATTTTTTTGGTCACTTATCTCTCATTTTGTACTAGTGTATTGAGATGAATATTGCTACATAACCAATGGAAGTGATGCAAATAGAGACTATTATCCATACCAGTACATACCATGTAGAAGAAATTCAAGAATAAACTGCACCTAAAGACTTGACAAAGGTTACAAAATTTGTATTTGGAACACCCAAAGAGATTGTACCGAAGGATTTAACAATTACTACAAAAGATCCAATAAAATTTAGGGAAGAAAATGTGTTAGTTACAAATTAGGATACACTTGGGGGGAAATGTGCCTTAAAATGTAATAGAGAAGAGAGTGATAATTGAATAAGATGCAAGGCCTAGAAACCTAGCATCATAATCATTTGAGATTATTCAATTAAGGTCTGAAGTGAAAACTAGAGGAATACTTCCAAGTCTTTTGGTAAGGGTGTGATATCACTATAGGCACGTCACCAAGCTATTCATAGACTTCAGGAGAAGTTGGATAAATTCTATCCCTAAACAAGGGAAAGATGGGAATATTTGTGGATAGAACAATTGAGTATTCAAGAATCCTTGAGAGTTGCTCATCAATTGAAATTAGATAAGGGCAAGATGTGCCATTTGGGCTATGAAGCCCTTTCTTGTAGATCACCTTCTCTTGTAAATGTTATTTTCTTTAAGAAGCAATSGTTATCTTTCCAAATCCATTCATTGGTTGTAGGTAAGCCTTGTAATATCYCCACAACTAATCATCTTTAAAAATTGTACTATTCCTCTAATGAAGAGGATAAGGATTTGTTGTGTGAATTRTATCAACATGAGTACCTAATGGGTGGTAAAAGGAAATGGAACCCTAACCCCTTTCCGGGGGATGTTCAATTATGAGCTTTCACTTCATTCTTGGAACACCAAATTCAATGAACAAAGTGTGGGAAGACTTGAAATATGTAGAACGATGTGATAATTTATGGGTAAGGGGTGACTCGCATGCTTCACCTGTGGTAATAATGGGGTATAGGGAACTATTGAAACAATCTTGTATTTCTTCTTATAAAATGCATGCTTAGAGGGATACACTCGCTAAATGTGAGAAGAGCATAAAATAATTAGGGTTATACGCTCTATTTTGTTGCCAACAAAGGTGGGATGTTTTATCTCCTTAACTTAGGAGAAAAGAACCCCTATCATAACCCATTTTTAATGTAGCCCTGAATATTTCCAAATTGTAGATGAATTCCTTAAGGAGATATCAAACACAATGGTTGGGGTCGAGGTTTAATTTTCCCCTCATTTTGTGTCCTTCACCTAATTATCAATTTAGTTTTTCTCAAAATTAGCATGAAGAAACATTTATGTGGGCCGATCAAGAACTCAAGTCGGGATACTATATGATGGGAGAAAATGGTCATCCTCCTTTCAATTTGAGCAATCTCCATGAAAGCCACTCTCACTTAGGTTTCTTGATCAATAGAGATATTACAGGGTTGCACATGGACATGCAACAAACTCAATTGAGGGGAGATGATGGGTCCATGTTTTGGTTACTTTCTTCTTGCCATCATTTTCCCTACATAATCCACCTTTTTTCTTGTATCTAAACCTCTCATTATCCATTTTGATGCCTAATGTCAAGATAAAGGCTCTAAGGTAATTTCCATTACATTTCTTAGTTTCTATTTGATTTATGTTAGACCTTAGGAGAATGGTAGCATATTTTATATTTCCTTAGTGTCAATGATTGATTGGAAGGGTTGCTACATATTTACTAAACAA
>JASDQU010101187.1:340177-361539 GCA_032191745.1 Picea mariana
GAACACCTCTTTCATGAATACCTAGGTGATATCTATCGCCTTGCAGGTCGATTTGACGTGAATGAAATGAGCAGACTTTCTCAGTTTATCCACCACTACCATAATGAAATCATTTTGTTTGGTTGAAGTTGGCAATCCAGTGATGAAATCCATGGAGATGGTCTCCCATTTCCATTCTGGGATGGGTAAAGGGTGTAGTAGTCCTGTTGGATGTCGATGTTCTGCTTTAACCTGTTGGCATTCTATGCATTGGGCCAAATATTTGGCTATTTCCTTCTTCAATCCCGGCCAATAAAATGCTTCCGGGTGGTAGTAATCATTTTCTGGTATCCTGGGTGACCAGTGTAGGGTCTTTTATGTAGTTCATCCATGATGAAACTCTTCAAGTCATCATGATTTGGAAGGTACATTCTATCTCTGTAGGTGAGAAGACCTCCTTCGGTCATCTGGTAGCCTTCATATTTTGCTCCAGTAGGTTCTTGCTGTAGGTATAGGGTCACATTTCGAACGAGGGGATCTGTTTCTTGTGCCTCTTTGACTCTGTTCTTGACATCTATCTCACAGGTGCTCACCGCTGCCAAGTGAATTGTTCTCATGCTTCTACTAAGGGCATCGGCCACCCTATTCTCTTTCCCTTTAATGTGTTTGATATCAAAATAAAATTCTCTCAGGAGGGCCATCCATCTGGCTTGTCTAGCATTAAGTTGGGTTGATCAAACAAATACCACAATCCACAGTGATCCGTCATCAGTACAAACTTCCTTCCCAGGAGGTAATGCCTCCACATTTTCAAGGCACGCACTATGGCAACCAGTTCTAGATCAGAGTCACATAGTTGACTTCATGCTCATTCAATTTTCGGGATTCATAGCAGATCACCTTTCCTTCCTGCATAAGGACTCCTCCGAGCCCTTCCTTACAGGCATCTGTGCACACAAGGAAGTTAGCTTCCGGGTCAACGATTTTCAACACGGGTGCATGGGTTAGTAGATGTTTCAAGGTTTGAAATCTTTCTTCACATTGTTGTGTCCAAAGGAATTTTGTCCCCTTCTTCTGGAGGGCAGTGATTGGACAACCAATCTTGGAGAAGTCTTTTATAAATCTTCTATAATATCCCGCCAATCCCATAAATGATATGATGTCTGAGACGTCCTTTGGGGTAGGCCATTCCATGATAGAACTGATCTTATCAGGATCTACTGCTACCCCTTCCTTGGACAGAACATGTCCCAAGTAGTGTATTTGCTTCTGAAAGAAGTCACACTTGCTGAATTTAGCATAGAGTTGATTCTCTCTTAGCACTTGTAGCACAAGTCTAAGATGTTCTTCATGTTCTTCTCTATTCTTAGAGTAGATTAATATGTCATCAGTGAAAACTAGTACAAATTTATCTAAAAATTTACTGAGTACATTGTTCATTAAGAACATGAAAGTGGCAGGGGCATTGGTTAACCCAAATGGCACTACCACAAATTCATAATGACCATACCATGTCCGGAAAGCGGTCTTATGGATGTCTTCACTCTTGATTAGGACTTGATGGTATCCTGACCTCAAGTCAATCTTTGAGAAAATAGTCACTCCTCCTAACTGATTGAATAGATCATCTATCCTGGGCAAGGGGTATTTGTTCTTTATAGTTACTTTATTAAGTTGTCGATAATCTATGCACAGTCTAAGGGTGCCATCCTTCTTTTTCACAAACAGGACTGGTGCTCCCCACGGGGACACGCTGGGTCGAATATAACCCTTATCCATCATTTATTTCAATTGCAATTTGAGTTCAACTAACTCAGGTGTGCTCATCCGGTAGGGTGTCCTAGACACCAGCACCGCTCCTGGTGTGAGTTCTATCGAGAAGTCAATGTCTCTTCTCAGAGGTAAACCCGATACCTCTTCCAGAAACACCTCTCTATATTCTCTCAGGATAGGGTGATCATCAGGGCTTGGTTTAGCACTTTTGATTGTTTTCAACACCTGTATTGCATATAGGGGACATCCTTTTCGAAAACAATTTCTCATTTGTAGGGCTGAGATTTGTCTCACCGAGACCGGTTTTCGGATCCCTTGGAGGGTTATCCTTTTTCCTTCTATGCTCACACATTCCAAGGTTTTATGGTAACACATCGATTTGGCTTTATGGATGGCCAACCAGTCCATACCAATCAATAGGTTGTATGACCCCAGGGGTAATATATTAAGGGTTACTTGGGTGGGAAATTCACCCAACATTAGTTGGCAAGCTGGAATGACCTCTACTACCTTTCTTTTGGTGCCAGTGGCTAACTGTACCAACCATGGTTTAGTTTGCTTCTGTGGCTGTAGTTTGCACTTATCAATAGCTCTAGGGGATATATAACTCAAATTTGAACCAGGGTCAATCAAAACAGACACCAGATGGTTGAAAATCATACCTTCTATTTCCACCACTGAGGCTTGGTGGTCAGCTTGGTTATTATCCAAGACTGCATAAATCTACGACACACTCCTTGCCACATCATTGACCGTGGTAGTTTCCTGCATGTTATAAATTTTCCGAATGTTCTATTGTCAGTGTGGGCAGTCTCTCCGGAGATGCTCTCCTCCGCAATCCCAACATTCCAAAGGTTTCCTCTTTGGGTTATCAGTCTTTACTAGTATAGGTCCAGAAGTTTTATTTCCGTCCACCGAGGGAAAGTTCTGCTGTAGTACACTCCGAGTTGGAAAGTTCATTCTGGGGTTCTTCTTGTAGTTTTTAAATCCTAAGGATTTGCTCCCCTTTTTCTGAAATCTCAAACCACTCTTCTGTTTCCAGTCTCCACAAGACTCTGCTCGATGTCCATATTGTTCATGACAATATGTTTCCTTTCTTATGGTGTCTTCTAAGGTCCTTGGCTCGTCAAATTCAATTCGGTTCCAGTATTCCTTGGGTAGCCCACTGATGAAGCGTTGTGCCTTCGCCTTCTCTGCTTTGATGTAGGGTAAATATCTCAGTAAGTCAAGGAATTTGTTGACATAATCCTCCATAGTAAGTTGTCCCAGTTTGAGTTCATAAAACTCTTTAGCCTTCTCGTCGAAATACCTTTCCGACAAATACTTCTTCCAGAAGTACTTCTCAAACTGTTTCCAAGACAGGTCCTCCTTGCGGACCCCTTTCATATTCTTAAGGTCTTCCCACCAGATGGAAGCCTTTTCATTCAGATTGAAAGTGGCCACTCGGGCCTTCAAATTATCTGAAAAATCATGGACTCTGAAATATTTCTTCAGTCCGAGTAGCCAAGCCTCAGCTTCCTCTCCCTTCTTTATCTCACCATCGAAGGAGGGAGGTTTGGCCTTTTTGAATTCCTCAAATTTATGACTCTTGGAGGTCTTTTGCTTCTTTTGAGAATAGGAACGGGTCCTGCTACTGGAAGAGCCTTATTAATCACCAGTTTCCTTCTTAGTGGAATCGTCTGGCACTGGTCCTTTACCTCTGGGGTGGACCTTTCTAGATGTGCTTCTCTCAGTGTGGCCACTGATATGACCACAATTCTGCATCTCAGGTTCATGTTTCATTTGTCGCTATAGGTCGGATAAGCTCTGTAGTAGAACTGCATTAATTTCTGTTTGTTTTTCTTGTTCTTTCATCATCCTTTCGTTATCGGCCTTGCAGCTTTGCAATTTGACCATGAGACTCCTCACAGTCTCAGCTAGGCCTGGAGGGGTTCCTATTGCTCTTCTTTCATCAGACTCTTCATCTCTATTGTGGGAGCCTTCTCCCACCTCTTGGTGAGTCACCATACTCTGCGTTTGATCATCCGCTTGAGTAAAAAGACAAACGTTGGTTGTTAGTCAAGAGTTAAATTCATTTTTATAAATTGCGCATAAATTCATAATTTCTTTCACTTGCATACACAGTCGGGTTCTCATTTTCCAGTTTTTAATCCTGAACAAGGGAGTTAAGTCAGGGAGTTACTCCTCATAGGAGTTCTTCGAACGAGGTTTATGCGCGACTCGTGCATGAGCCCAATCAGGCCGAGTGTTGTAACCATGCTCTGATACCACTTTGTCATGTACCCACTACCTAAATCAATTTTTTCTAGTCCTCTGTCGGGCTCGGGCTCCTAAATAACCATGGAGATCCAATGTAAACTGGTTCTTTCTCTTTTCTTCCCCATTCTCAGGTGATCGCAGGTCATGATCACGGTTCAGTTGAACATAGTGCCTATTTGTATTTCACGCTCCGACGTTGTAGTAATGTCCAAACATTAGACTCTCCAACCACCGAATCCCTCCAGGGTTAACGTGCGTCCCATAGGGATGAATTCCCACGGGGTCAGCAAATGGCCAATAGGAATAAACCTCAACAGGGGTAGAGAACAACAAAAGAGAAACACCCGTTGCGCGGTTAGGTGGCATACAGGTGGTAGGAGGGAAATGCGACACGGTGGTCATCATGACAGGGAGGGGCCCCACTTCACACACCACACTATTTAGACCCCCCCCCCATTAAAGGCAGAATGGAAAGGGGGGTCCGGAATCCACCTGGAATCCATTGATCACGATGAGTAAATCTTGACCATTTGAGAGTTGCGCGTCCAATTCTGGACCCCCCCCCCTACTGCTAAAGGTAGAACAATAAGGGGGCTCCGAAATGGAACCTCAGTCGTAGATTTGGACGGGTGGACTCTGGCCATCCAGATCTGCTCGCCACTTATCCTAAAGCATATTCACATCCTGGCTTAAGTTGACGTCTCACCTCCACATCTAATGATCATTACAGACCCGGAGATTCTCTGAAAGAATCTCTTCCGTCCATCGGGGTTTTGACACTCGTGATGTCCAATCAATTTGGTTCAACGATCCCCAAACCTCGATACGCTCCTCTACTGCCTTAGCCTCCCGGGCTAAGTCTTTAATCCACGTGACCTCTCTCTCACAAGATCGCAGCCTTGTCCCCCATCGAGGTTTCAGGGTTTTCAATGCCAAAGTGCAAACGTCCCCAGGACTCGCGATTCCTCGAATCCTGACGTGCCCTTTTTCGCGCTAGCTCTCCTAGCTAGGCTCCTAGCTCACATGACCACGATCCCCGTGACTGCAGTCTTATCCCTCGTTGGGGCTACAGGGATTTCAATACCACAATACATATGTCCACGGGATCCCCGACTCCTCGAATCCTGATTCTCCATTGTACTGACAGTTGGCCTCCACTGTGGTCCTTCCCTCAGCCCCAATGTGCTGACAGCTGTCCCCCACTGATCGGGGTTTCGCGTTTCATGATTCCAAAGTGCACAGATAAATTGTCACCGGGATCTCTGATATCCCGATGAACCAAACTCCGATGGATGGCCTCCTCGTCGGAACTTTCCCCGATGGCCTGGATCTCTGCCACGCGTCCCCACAAGCGGACGGTCCTGATCCAATATCGCGCTTTCGCGACTTCTGGTGCTCCAGACATCATGCCTTCCAAACCTCTGATATGCTGATGGGCTCTCGATCTCGCCACGTGTCTCACAAACAGGTGGCTCTGATCTCGTCGAGATTTCGAGACTTGGGATGTCCCAACTCCTTCGACCTCAGGAACTCTGATTTCCCGATGCCGAATATCCCGACTCTCTCCTGATCTTTGACACATGTCCGATCTGACGGCTGAAGGATAATCGGACCACGATATAATGGTCTAGATCTGTTCTTCCTGCGCACACTCCAGAGACTAAACTCCGAGTGTCTTAACCCAATCCAACGGTCGACGAGATTTCTGATGAGATCCAACGTCTCAGATTGTCCCACCTTGTGCATTCTTCCACTACTTCGTGGATGTGGAAAGATCAATGGTCCAGATGTTCTCCTGGGTCTTGGAATCTATGCTCCCAATTTCCTCGTTGTTCACGAAGATAGAGGGAAAAAGGGAAAGGTATATAAAGCCCTCGTTACTTCCATCAATCTAACGGTCGTGAATGGCTATGGGTCATCCGACAAGATCTCATTCGTCGATTTGTTACATGTCCCTACACTGCTACCTCAGAACCTTACGAGGGTCATTCCTCCTCATACAGGGTTAATAAGACTTGCGCGTTCAATTCCTTTATCTGGGTTCCTGGTGAACCTTTTTAAGGAGGAAATCTCTGTGAAGAGATCTATACCGGGGAATTTCCGGAGGTAGATACGGGTAAACAGCTTCCCAAGAACGGGCTGGAAGCCTAGCCTAGTTTGGTTCATGCCTAATTAAATTCATTTATCAACATAAGCCATGCGTGGTCTTTATGTTGTAAGCATATATCTAACATTACTTATCAAAACACTACACAGACATACTTATACTGAAATTGTTCACCATTTCACCGTTTAGGAGCATATATGTCAGCATATGAATTTCAAGATGCAATATGAACAAAACACTTATCAGAAATAACTTCAGAAGTGGGTGCAACTACTGAGAGGGGTGATCGTTTCCACCCAACCGTAGGCGTAGCGACTCCCAGCGGATTTACCACTAGCCACCCCCGAGCTGAGACCATGATGCTCTGAGACTGCGTCTCTCTATCTACTAGTGACTAGGAGCGAAGGTTGCAATCCTTCCTTTCTGCTATCACTCACTCTGCGTAATGCCAGAGTTCCCCTCGCGTCTCCCCCACAATCGCTTCTTCCATACACCTTATCCTCTCACGAGGTTTCATGCGACACAATTACCCTCACACCGATCAGGCCTGATGGCTCTACGGATGGGTGGTTCACCATCCCATCCCTCATCAAGCCGCCCACCTACCAGCTTGCGAGACATTAAATTTGGGGGCCAGCGAGCCGCTTTTGGTTCTTCAGGCCAGTGGAGTCCAAATATGGTATTAATTTAAGGTGGAAGTTAACACCACCTTTTCAGGTGCCTTCCACCGCCATCGTGGTCTCTTTTCTGCACATCCCCTCTTAGCAGTCCTGCAATAAATTCAAAATGTCATTCACACTCATGGACCTTTTCCTCAAGGTCCCTTTACATCACATATTCATATTTAAGAGTTTGCCATAGTGCTTCGCCAGTCCAGTTATATTTACAAGCTGGGGGAAACAGGGTGTTACACCTATGCACCTGCTCAATGGCCACTTGGCAGAGCTCTCAGAATCCTCAGTGATTCTGGTTCTCCTTGAACTCACAACAAAGTTCTTCTAAATGCATCCCTATGCATATGCTCAATGCCCACTTGACAGAGCTCTATAGAAATCCTCATAGATTCTATCTGTAACTGTGTTTCCATATACAGCCTTGCCTCCAAGGTATTCAACAACCTTGAGGTCTTCCTCTGAGTTGATGATTCCAGTTCCTGTGCCCACCTGGCACGTCTTTGTCTGAATCTGCAGAGTTCAGAAGTGCTTCTATGCACTGGTATTCAGAGACCGCAGTACTCTGTCGCACCCTCCTGGCATGAAACCGCAAAGAATCTCAAGCCTGAAATAAAAACAACCTACAAATGCCTAGCATACATCTACAACATGAATTCATAGCATAAAATAGAACACGCCAAATCATCCACATAACACGGAAACACATGCAGGAAAAATTGCTTCTGTTTGTATTAAAATGGCAAATGCTTGTTTACAAAGGTGTTCCCGAGCACGGCCTGTAACAAGGTCTCGGCTCCTCTCTCCTGCTCTCTACTCACATATTCTCTTCTATTCTATTCTCGCTATTACAAAATGAGATCCTCCCAGATCTTTTTTATCTGAGGGGGCTCTTAGAGCTCTTCCCTCCAATCTAACTACCTTATTCAATAGCATTGAATGGGCTGTCTAGTCCACAAATCGGATCTAGATCTCAGACTTACAAACATTGAAGTCCGATCTAATCTATGCCTGCACAAAGGCACGACCCTATGGCTCAACAGCCTAGACATTTAATTTTACATTCAAATTCAAAATTGAAGATGAAGGCTACACCTCTCTTCATCCTTGAATGCATGCGCTGGCATGGCTGGCTGGCTTACTAGCTGACGCGGAGAGATGCTCCTGCATCATACTCCTCAACTACAAAAATTCATGAGCTCCTTCTCATGAGATTCCCATCTCAGCTGTGGAAATCCTCCTGGATCCCAAACCATCCTTTGGAGTTGTTCATCCGCTCCATCTCCCTGTTGTTGCTACTGCTTCTGCTGCTGCGCTGTTGCTGCCTTTCTGCCCAACTTCTCCTTGCTGGCAGTCTCTGCTGACTCTACCATCAGTCTTCTGATATCTTCTATCACCTCATCCAGCTGCTGAATTGGCTAGCCCTATTCATACAGTATTCCCAGTTGCAAAAATTTTCTGCAAATGGGTAGATCACTGTGATCTCCCATGCCTTCTTCTTCATCTGCTTCCAACCTTACCTGTTGGATGTGCATGCTCTGCACCTTCATCCTTCTCTCCAGGGATTCAATNTATTCCCAGCTGCAAAAAATTTCTGCAAATGGGTAGATCACTGTGATCTCCCATGCCTTCTTCTTCATCTGCTTCCAACCTTACCTGTTGGATGTGCATGCTCTGCACCTTCATCCTTCTCTCCAGGGATTCAATCTGTTCATATAGATCAGCAAAGCTAATGTTGTCTGCCTCTTCCTCTTCTTCTTCTGTAAACTCCCAGGTTGCAGTCTCTTCAGTTTCCTGGATGAAAATATTGAGCCATTCCTCAGAATGCTCATCATTCTCTTCTACTTATTCTACTGTCAGCTTTAGTGCTGCAACTTCCTCGGCTTCCTGGTTGAAAACATTGAGACACTCCTCAAAATGCTCATCTTCTTCATCTCCTTCTTGGGCAGCTTCAGATACCTGCTCCAATTCGTTTTCCCTGACAGTCTCAGCCAGTTGTCCTTCTATTGTTGTTTCATATGCAACACAGATTTTTGCCTCCCCCTCGGCAAATGGTAGGAATACTTCAATTCCTCCAATCATTAAAAGACTCATATGATATTCCTCTTGGATGGTGCAAGTTTTTAACTTGTCATAATCTTCATTCACATGGCTTGGAAAACCACATGAATCTTCCTCCTCTGTCAACTGCATCTGCTGATCCAACCCCATCTCTGAGTTCATCTTCTCTGTTAGCTCCTCAGGCTGATCTAAACTCACCTGCTCATCCCTACCCACCTGGAAATATGGGATTTTCCTGCTACCTTCCTGGCAGTCCATGGAATCAACTGATTCCATCTCTATTCCCTTGCTCACCTGGCAAATTAGAAACCTTTCGCCGCCCTCCTAGCAGTCTTTGAGATCCTGCAACCACCCCATTTCATTGCCCACCTGACAAACTGGGATTTCCTCTCTACCCTCCTGGTAGTTCTTGAGATCTCCAGCTAATCCCATTTCCTTGTCTTCACCGAGAATTTTCCCAGTCTCTGGTTCACATATCTAAACCATTTCCTCAGGTCCGTCGAGGTTTTCAGCATGCCTCAACCATCCTCTTAACAGCCTTCGTTGTCTTATGACCATCAACTCCTTGACTGGCCATTTTACTTTCAACTTTCTCATGGGCCATTCATATACCCATCTCGGCTTGGTATTCTGCTGCATCCGCAATGTAAGCATTTCTATTTCTTTCTTTATATCAGCGAGCTCTTCATCTATATCTTCTTGGCTCCACAGATCTGAGTTTTTCCTTCCAGCATACTTACGGCCTTCAGTAGCCATGTTGTTGTCTTTGTCTGCTCTCCTAGAAAACCTGCTGCTCACTCCTGCAAACCTGAGTGTCCTAGCCTCTCCTACAGCCCTCCTGACTGCCTATGGACTGTTGCCTACCTACAAACAAATCCTTATAGAGTTTCAATACTCTTTCTTCCTCCTTTTCCTCCTTCTATCCCTGCAATGTACAGATAGAATCCATGCTCTGATACCACAAAGTGACGTAGTGTATCAGAGTTCTCTTTATCTCTTATGCCTCCCTTGCCTAAAATATACAGACAAGAATCAGGCTCTGATACCATTAAATTGACGTAGCCGCATACCCCGCAGGGTCTCTGCGCCCTACCTCCCGGTCAAAAGGATTGTTCTGTCTAAATTCGTGAGTCAAAGCGGCTCTTTTGATCCCCACTGGAATCGCTGTGAAAATTCTATCCATAAGTCCTTCTACTCACCCACACAGTCTTCTACACATGACCGTGAACTTCCCCGACTTAAATTCAGGTTTCGAGATTTGCTGATCCCCGATGTCAAGAATTCTCTGTCCTCTTGTTTTCCCAATCTCCAATTTTCTGATTTACCGAAATGGCCTTTCTTGCCTTAGCCCCTCCTGACTATGCCCTAGTCCATGTGACCAGTCCTCATAAGACCGTAGTCTTATCCCTTTTCGGGGTTTTGGGCTTTCAAATGCCGAAATGCATGGACCTCTTGTCCACGGGACCCCTGATTCTTTGAATCTCAATATCCTGATTCTCTGACGTGACGTCAGCTAGCCCCGCAACAGAACCTTCTGCCTTGTCAGAGTTTTTCCCGAAAACCTCGATTGTTGCCACGCGTCCTCCTATGATGGATAGTTCTTGGTCATTTCATGATTTCGTGAAATCTGATGCCGTTGTCCTCCTATCCTCTTGAAATCCAAATTTTCGACATGAGAAATGCCGACGGCTCCTGATCTCTTCCGCGTGTCCCAATGGATGGATGCTTAGATCGATTTCGAGATTTTCAGCATGGAGATTCCTGATCTCCTATCTTCAAGACTTCCGATATCCCGGTGGCTGAAATCCCGATATCCCGACGCCTGTTTCAGGACTTTCACCCTCCTGTTCATGAATTTTAAACCTCGTGAAACTCCTATCAGATTCGACGGCTGATGGGTGATTCGCTCAAGATATGATGGTTCAGATCGTTTCTTCTCCTGTGCGCTCTCCTTCTGCTCCCTGGACGTGAAATCTTCAATGGTCCAGATCCCTTCGGCAGATTCGATGGCAGCTGTGCTTCCTCCTAAGCTTCTACGCTTTCTTCCAGAACTTGGAAGAATTTCAAGTTTCTCAAAGGCCTCGACCTTTGCTCCATTTCTGTGAGCTCTTCAGCTTTAAGCCTCACCTTTGTTCCTCGCGACGATATTCCTCCTGAGCTTTGCTCCTTTCGAATCCTTGAAGGATTCTATGACTTCTATGCCTCTGCAGAGTCTTGCACATGAAAGTGCTATTCTTCCTGAGATTTACTCTCGCCCAGAACTCTCAGAAATTCGGTCCTTTTGTTCCTTTCTCCCTCAGATGGAGAATATTGGATGCCCTCCTAGCTATCCTTCACTCAAGGAACCTATTGTTGAGTCTGCAGGGTGTTCAACAACCCTGTGAAGATCCCTAAATGGACTCTTCCTTCAAATTCCAGAACTCGATAGAATTCTCTTCCTCTCTGTGCCAACCTGCACATTGTCTCAATGCCCTCTTGGCAGAGTATCTTCTCACAGAACATCCAACAGTTCTATACTCTTCTGTGCACCTATGCACCTGCTCAATGCCCACTTGGAAGAGCTCTCAGAATCCTGAGTGATTCTGGTTCTCCTTGAACTCACAACATAGTTCTTCTAAATGCATCCCTATGCATATGCTCAATGCCCACTTGGCAGAGCTCTACAGAACTCCTCAGAGATTCAGTGCATCAGGTAATATTGTGTACAAGTAACCTGATTGAGCATATATGAGGTCAAATTGTTGGGCCTTGCTGATGGATTCCTCTTCTGATCAAGGAAAAGTGGATGCTACATGACATAGCCGCATACCCCGCAGGGTCTCTGCACACGACCTCCCAGTCAAAAGGATCGTTCTATCTAAATTCGTGAGCCAAAGCGGCTCTTTCAACCCCCACTAGAATCACTGTGAAAATCCTATCCACAGGTCCTTCTACTCACCCACACGGTCTTATGCACATGACCGTGAACTTCCCCGACTTAAATTCGGGTTCCGGGATTTGCTAATCCCCGATGTCAAGAGTTCTCTATCCTCTTGTTTTCCCGATCTCTGATTTTCCGATTTCCCAAAATGGCCTTTCTCGCCTCAGCCCCTCCTGTTTATTCCCTAGTCCATGTCACCAGTCCTCATAAGACCACAACCTTATCCCTTTTCGGGGTTTCAGGCTTTCAAATGCCGAAATGCATGGACCTCTTGTCCACGGGAACCCCGATTCTCCGAATCTTGATATCCCGATTCTCCAACGTGACATCAGCTAGCCCCGCAACAGAACCTTCCACCTTGTCGGGGTTTTTCCTGAAAACCTCGATTGTTGCCACGCGTCCTCCTATGATGGATGATTCTTGGTCATTTCACAATTTCGAGAAATCTGATGCCGTTTTCCTCCTATCCTATCGAACTCTGAATTTCCGACATGAGAAATGATGACGGCTCCTGATCTCTGCCGCGTGTCCCAATGAATGAATGCTCAGATCAATTCTAGGATTTTCAGCATGGATATTCCTGATCTCCTGTCTTCGAGACTTCCGATATCCCAGTGGCTGAAATCCCAATATCCCGATGCCTGTTTCGGGACTTTCACCCTCCTGTTCATGAAGTTTAAACCTCGTGTAGCTTCTATTAGATCCGACGGCTGACGGGTGATTCGCTCAATATCTGACAATTCAGATCATTT
Organism: Picea mariana; assembly: GCA_032191745.1. Classification (NCBI taxonomy): domain Eukaryota; kingdom Viridiplantae; phylum Streptophyta; class Pinopsida; order Pinales; family Pinaceae; genus Picea; species Picea mariana. The sequence continues at coordinate 352,700 of JASDQU010101187.1, forward strand.
CTTCTCTTGTGCGCTTTCCTGCTGCTCCTTGGACGTGAAATCTTCAATGGTCCAAATCCCTTCGACAGATCCGACGGTAGTTGTGCTTCCTCCTAAGCTTCTGCGCTTTCTTTCGGGACTTGGAAGGATTTCAAGTTTCTCAAAGGCCTCGACCTTTTCTCTGTTTCTGCGAGCTCTTCAGCTTTAAGCCTCACCTGTGTTCTCTGCGACGCTATTCCTCCTGAGATTTTCTCCTTTCGAATCCTTGAAGGATTCTATGACTTCTGCGCCTCTGCAGAGTCTTGCACATGAAAGTGCTATCCTTCTTGATCTTTAATCTCGCGCAAACCTCTCAGAAATTCAATCCTTTTGTTCCTTTCTCCCTCAGATGGAGAATATTGGATGCCCTCCTGGCTATCCTTCAATCAAGCAACCTATTGTTGAGTCTGCAGGGTGTTCAACAACCCTGTGAAGATCCCTAAATGGACTCTTCCTTCAAATTCCAGAACTTGACAGAATTCTCTTCTTCTTTGTGCCAAGCTACACACTTTCTCAATGCCCTCCTGGCAGAGTATCTTCTCACAGAAAATCCAACAGTTCTGTACTCTTTTGTGCACCTATGCACCTTCTAAATGCCAACTTGGCAGAGCTCTCAGAATCCTCAGTGATTCTGGTTCTCCTTGAACTCACAACAGATTTCTTCTAAATGCATCCCTATGCATATGCTCAATGCCCACTTGGCAGAGCTCTATAGAAATCCTCAGAGATTCTGTCTGCAACTGTGTTTGCATATATAGCCTTACCTCTGAGTTATTCAGCAACCTTGAGGTCCTCCTCTGAGTTGATGATTCCATTTCCTGTGCCTACCTGGCACATCTTTGTCTGAATCCGCAGAGTTCAGAAGTGCTTCTGTGCACTGGTATTCAAAGACCGCAGTACTCTATCACGCCCTCCTGGCATGAAACCACAAAAAACCTCAAGCCCGAAATCAAAACAACCTGCAAATGCCTAGCATACATATATAGCATGAATTCACAACATAAAATAGAACACGCCAAAGCATCCACATAACACAGAAATACATGCAGGAAAAATTGCTTCTATTTGTATTAAAATGGAAAATGCCTATTTACAAAGGTGTTCCTAGGCACGGCCTGTAACAAGGTCTCGAATCCTCTCTCCTGCTCTCTACTCATAGATTCTCTTCTATTCTATTCTCGCTATTACAAAATGAGATCCTACCAGATCTTTTTTATCTTAGGGGGCTCTTAGAGCTCTTCCCTCCAATCTACCTACCTTATTGAATTGCATTGAATGGGCTGTCTAGTCCACAAATCAGATCTATATATCATACTTACAAACATTGAAGGTCGATCTACTCTATGCCAGCACAAAAGCATGGCTCTATGGCTCAACAACCTAGACATTTAATTTTACATTCAAATTCAAAATTGAAGATGAAGGCTGTGCCTCTCTTCATCCTTGAATGCATGCACTAGCGTGGCTGGCTGGCTGACTGGCTGACGCGGAGAGATGCTCCTGCATCACTACATCCTTTGCAATCATAGGGTTAGCGATTTGAGAAACCAATGGAGACATTGTTCTTTGGTGGTTTCTGCTTTACACAAACTATGTCGTCGACGCCATTCATGGATGTGGTCGGCTATATGGATAACAATGGTTTGATTAAACTCATAGAGAAGTTCTAAACCAATTTCATGACGAACTGGTAATTGGAAAAAAGGACAAAAAGACCTTGGAAAATGATTCAAAGGTCACGTGGGACCCCGATTTTTTGTCCACATACCATTTTGTTGATGAACCCGTGAGAGTTCTTTGAAATAAATTCATGTGGATGGAATCATCCATGATGTTCTTTGAAGAGAACCATAAGTGGAATGTCATAACATGGTTGGCGGGATCTTCCCCTGGTTTTCCTTGAAATTTTGGAATATTTGAAGGCAATTCGGTAGGCATATTGGGCCAAGTGACATCATGCAGAATGAGATCATTCGTGAGTTTGGTTAAATAAGGAATGTTGATGGATGCCAAGTATGGCATAGGTGGATTTGGTGGAGGATTTGTTCTAGAAATTGTGTGTGTAGGTAATGGACCTATCTTTTGAGAGGGATTTGGTGGGTTTGTACTTCTTCCTTGAGAAGAAGTTTGACTCCCACCTCCTTGTGAAAGAGAACCAATAGATGGATGGCCTTGGGTATTTGAACCAGGCAAAGTGGAACCAAGTAAAGTTGATCCCAAAAAAGTATCACTCACTGGGGTGTGAGATGTTTGAGTCGGTGAGTTGGCAAGACTAGGGACTCCTCCTAGAATAGGAGGGAGATTCTACAAGCGCCTAGAACGACGGGGATTTTGTGGTTCCCCTATGGTTATGACTAGAAAACTGAATGTATGCAAATGGTGACAAGAGAGAAATAAATGAACAAGATATTTTGACCTTCACAAAATAGTATAACTCTCAATTGCATGTTTGCATGTTTACAGGCAGAGTGTGCTTTTCATTTATGGCAAGATCAGAGTGTGCAGCGATGGCAAAACATGAACAATGTAAGCTCAGGAGGCTTAGTGCAGATTCACACGTAGTGCGTAGGTGTGCACCAGGGACGAGGTTAACTCATTACCAAATCTCAAGAGAGATAACATACTCAAGATCTTAGATGGATCAAAGGTCGAGGCCTTTGACACTTAGAAATTATTCCAAGTGAGGAGGATGTGTAAGCTCGAGAGGAGAAGTGACAGTGATCATTGGATCCCATTAAGAATTACCGATGATCGTCAGATCTGAATTCAGATAGGTCGAGCGCACAGACGGAGGACAAATCTCGGGCGTTAAATCTGAGCGCGGGGTCCGATCATCGTTGGATCTAGGAGAACCTGCATGTTCTTTAAAGTGCAAGGAGAAGTGGGCTTACAAAATCCTGAAAGAAGGAGGACCATCCATCTTTGGGCATGACACGTGGTCACAGATCATCATTTCGCTAACTGAAAGGTCAAAGGAAGGAAGTTCTCTAACCTTCCAACTCACGATATGCGAAATGGAAAAATGCTCTGAGCCGTCGGATCGAGGAGAAATATGGACCGTCGATTCAAGAAGGACACGTGGTGAAATCCCGATAAAATCTAGACTGTTGGTTCCATAGGACACATGGTGAAAGATCATAGTTTTTCTTACTAGAAAGTCAAAGGAGAAAAGTTCTCATTTGATTGGCGAGTGGTCATATCTCGTGGTCACATTGTCAAGAGTTGGAGAGCAGAGCTAGAGATGTCAAGCTCCATCTCAGAGTTTCGGCGATCGTGAAATGGAGTATCGAGACCTTTCATCATAGCAATCGCGATGAGATCTGGACCATTGGATCATTGGAGATCTCGACCATTGATTAGGCTTGATGAAGTTCATAATTTCATGAAATACGAAGCGCCTTTTGGTGCATCTTGTGGTCACTGTCGATGGTCATGTGAAGGGAAGAAGCTAGCAGTGTTAAGCTCCATCTCAGAGTTTCGGCGATCGTGAATTGGAGTATCGAGACCCTTCATCATAGGAATCATGATATGCGATATCGTGATGAGATCTGGACTGTCAGATCATTGGAGATCTCGACCGTTGATTAGGATCGATGAAGTTCATAAGTTCATGAAATACGAAGTGCCTTTTTGGCGCAACCTGTGGTCACCTCTGGTGGTCACGTGAGGGGAAGAAGCTAGCGGTGCTAAGATCCATCTCAGAGTCTCGGCGATCACTAATTGGATTGTCGACATCCTTCATCACAGGAATGCCGAAATGTGAAATCACAAAATTCAAATTCTGTTTAGCGCTCGGTCACAGCTAGTGGGCATATGAGATAAATGAGAAATACTACGGATTTAATCCAACGGTGCTGGTTAATTGGAATCTTGATCAAAGGGTTACTATCTCACCTCAAATATAATTGATCAGTTACGATTCACTTAGAAGAACTGAATCATGGTTCTTGGATGGTTGGCGATTCAATTGATGTGCATTTTTTCCTAAGAAGATTCGAGGTGTAACTGCAGAGGAAGTGGTTAAAAGAAGCATGCAGTGACTGTGCGTGGTTGTCTGTTCTAACCAGAAAAATGTGATGAATATAAGAAGAGTAAAATTACAGGTTGCAGAGATTGAGATAAAACTCAGAGATGAGTAACAGTTGCTAAACAGTCAGAAGAAAAGAACAAAGATGTAGTTTTCTTTTTGAGGCTTGAGCGAGCGAAGCAGAGAAAAAGTGGAGTGGCAGTGAACAACCTGATGAGCAGAACTGTGGCACGGTGAAGAGCATGCAGAGGCACTGTGCATGGAGGACAAAGAAGGTGCATAGATAGTATAAATACACAGAACAGAGAAGAGATGGAGGCTGTTGTGGAGAGGAATTACATATGGAGAAATAACATGTTGTGGGCATGAGCTGAAATACACAAAAGAGGAATAATTCATAGAATCAAAATAAGACGTAGAGTATAAAGCGCAGGAGAAGCAAAGAAAATAAATGCATAACTGAGACAGTAAAAGAAGGCTAAGGTGCACTTGTAGAAAAAATAAGAAGATCAGAAAGCACAAGAAGATGCAAGCAGAGAGACACTGATATAGGAGAGTAGAGCAACATAGCAGAATAGTGATAAGCCTGGTAAGCCAATGACAACTATTGAATCACTGTAATAAGTTTCAGTAGAAAATATTTATAATCAGGGTGGTAGGGAGGTGCTAGGGAGGACCGGTGTCCTCAGAGATTCAAGTGGGTTCTTGAACACAGGGAGTTGTATCTTTCATCTGGTTGCAACCAGAAAATCCAGGGTGGCAGTGTGGTGCAAGCGAGAATTGTTGTTCTCTGTTATACAGGTTGGTGCCTATGTGACTGGAAGTCGGTGCTTCCATCCAATTGGTGCTGGAACACTCACGGACTTGGTGCTTCCTTCTAGTGGGTGCTAGAGAAACTAGAGAGTTGGTGCTCTCAAACAAGTCGGTGCTTGTATAAGTGGAAGTAGGTACTTCCCTCCAGTCGATGCTGGAAAACTCAGGGAGTTGGTGCTTCCTTCTAGTCGGTGCTAGAGAAAACAGAGAGTTGGTGCTCTCAGCAAGTTGCAGCATGCAAAACAGAGGTTGTAGCATCATAATGAGTTGGAGCTCATATGTATGATAATTTACAGAATGTAAAGATTACTTATCATACCAAGAAGAAGAGGCTTTTACCCTTTATGGGTTTCCTCAGGAAATATCTGTCTCTATTTATTTCATATGTGTGACTGATCTCGAATGTTCTATTGCTTACCTCTCTGCATTATTGCGATTGTCATTGAGTGCTATGTAAAGAGTTTAAAATAATCATAATTGTTTAAGCACGGTAACAATTGATTCACCCCCCCTCTTAGTTGTCCAACAATTGGTATCAGAGCAGTTTCCTTTTATCTAAAGTTAGATCTGTAAGCTTAAACATGAAAATTCATGAAGGGACTTCAGTCACTAAGCCTCCTCTATTTGATGGAACAAATTTTTCCTTCTGGAAGGTTAGAATGAGAACATACCTAATGGCCTTAGGTGCTGATGTTTGGGATGTAGTAGAGACTGGATACATAAAGCCTGTTGTGCTAGCTTCCAAGGATGATAAGTTAGAATTTAGCTTTAATGATAAGGGAATGAATGCTATATTGAATGGACTCGCAGAAGCCAAATTTGTAAAGGTGATGCATCTTCAAACTGCCAAAGAAATGTGGGACAAACTAATTAGTAGTTATGAAGGTAATGAGAAGGTAAAATATGCCAAGCTTCAAACCTATAGAGTACAGTTTGGAAAGATACAGATGAAAGAAGATGAAACCATTGGGAAGTACTTTCTAAGAGTTGAAGAACTAGTAAATGCAATGAAATCACTTGGTGAAAAAATTGAGGAACCCTCTTTAGTTCAGAAAATTTTGAGATCTTTGCCAGATAGGTTCAACCTAAAGGTCTCAGCTATAGAAGAACTTAATGATATAAAGGCTTTGTCTTTTGATAAACTTATAGGAACGTTGACTGCATATGAAATGAGGATAGTTACAGATAAACCCACCTCTAGAGAAGCATCATTTAAAGAAGATAAGAATGAATATTCTGAGCCTGATGAAATTGAAGAAAAATTTGTGAGAAGGTTAAAGAAAGGATCAGGCAAGTACCAAGGTAAGATTCCCTTCAAATGTTTCAACTGTGGTAAGATAGGTCATTTTGCAAATAAATGTCCACACAAGAAACATGATCAGAACTCTGAAGGTGAAAATAAGTTCAAACCTAAGAGATTTGGTAGAAAGAAAAGTCTATGTGTAAATGATGTTAACTCTTCAGAAGACACAGATAGTGACTCCTCGTGTGAAGATAAGGACAATGAATTCATGCTTATGGCCCAAGATGATTATGATAATAAAATCACAGGAAGTGAGGCTAATGAAGAAGAAGCTATGGTTGATATGGAAGGAGAACTGATCAGTGCACTGGAAGAGACTAACAGACTTAGAATTAAGAACAGAAAGCAAAAGCAATTGCTGATACAGTTTGAGAAAGACAGTAAACAGCCTGATGAAGACTTTGACCTGCTAAAAGTGGAATTAGAAGAGGAAAAGAAAATCGAGGACATTCTGAAACAACAGTTATCAGAAAATAAGGCAAGATTTAAAGCTCTGGAAGAAGAAGTAGTGAAAACTAGGAAAGAGTTGGAGAAGTTTCAAGCCTTGTATCATCAGAATATGTCAAGTATCAAAGCCTCGGAAGGATTAGCCACAATTCTAAATTAGCAAAGGAATCCATAGTTGAAAATAGGTTTGGCATATGAAGAGGGATCAAATAGTGGTCATCCAAGCAACAAAGACTTCATCAAGTTTGTCAAATCTACAACCAATGACAACAACAAACCTATAGAAACAAAGGAAGATAATCAACCGCCCAGGAGGAGTAAAGAAAAAGGTGCTAGAACTAAATCTGTAGAACAAGGAAATAATACATTCCCTGCTCAAGGAAATCATCAGCATGGAAGAAATCTATTTGCTCAAAGAAGACAACCATTTTCTAGGTACAAAGAAGTTTTTTATGGATATTGTTTCTACTATTCTAACTTTGGTCACAAAGCTGTAAATTGTTCCTTAAGACTTAGACATGAGCAATTAATATTTCCAAGGAATAGACAACAAAGAATGATATAGCCAAGTAACAAATCATCACAAATTGCAAATTTCCAAATTAAGTCTAGAGACATGCAACTGAGGAGGTCAAGAAATAATAAACAGTCAATGAGTAGACAACGCTGGAACAATAACTTTGACCTATTGAGCAATGAGATTGAATGCTATAACTATCACAACTTTGGCCACAAAGCTGCAAACTTCCATCTGAAGAATTACAAAGCAGATCCAAGGATAAATTTCTTAGATAGAAAGGCCAGCACATGGAAAAGGAAAGATAGTGAAAAATGTTGTCTAGCACTTTCAACTCAAAAACAAAAGGCCTCTGGGAATATAGACAGTGGATGTTCCAAGGACATGACTGGAGACAAGGATAAGCTTCTGTCCATAAGTAAAATCAAAACAAGAAATGTGATCCTTGAAAATGATGAACCAGGTAAAATCAAGGATAGAGGGATGGTGAGTTTGAGTAATGACAAAGGAGATGCCCAGTACGCTCTTCTTGTGGATGGTTTGAAACATAATTTGCTCAGTACAAGTCAAAAGTGTGACAGAGGCAGTGAAGAGGTGTTCACATCCAAAGAGTGTAAGGTAAATGTAAACTCAGGACAAGTGGTGAATAAATGCATAAGGACAATTAATGATGTTGATATTGAATCCTCCCCTGCAAGTAAAGAAGAAGACATAGATACAATAAAAGAATGTTCAGTTAGAATCTATCCCATGGAAGAAGTAGAAGAAGAATCATGTCATAAGATGGAAGATGAATTTATGAAGGTTGAGAAGTCAAACACCCAAAGAAAGTTCTTAAGTAGCTCCATGACCCTGGATAAGCTTTTGGATAGTCAGAGATCACCAAATGACAAATCTGGTATTGGATACAACAAGGAAGAAATCGGTACTCCTAAGAAACCTGATACAGGTCCTTCATCTATAAAAAAGAAAAGCAGGTATGAGAGTGCTTGTAGCAGTTTTTTCTTGTGATTGAATATGGTCATAAAAGCCTTGGATTGTATGCATCATGGAAGAAAATTGAAATTGCAGTAATAGAGATCAATGAGAATCAATGGGGAGATCCAAGGGTTGTTTGAAAAGTACGAGCTACAATTACGCAATGTTTCAGTAGGACAACAACATCTTCAACAACAATATTTTGTTTTACAAAATGATATACATGACATCCTGTAGAGATAACAAGAGGAAAGACCTCGTCAAGGAAAGCTAACCTTTTAGGAACAAAGGGGGGAAATAGTCAGAAGCAGAGAGATAACAGTAACAGGGGGATTCATCCAGTTATGACAAGAAAAGGTTGATGAAGGAGTCCCAATAAAAGAGGTGAGCAATATTGAGTCTGCTACAAAGGACACAGTTGAAGATGAAGATGAACATGTCCAAGAATCAGAAGGAGAAGACTCTGGTTTAAATGAAAATATTCTGCAGGCCTCAAATAAGAGAGTCCTTCCTGTCAGTGGGAGTTTGTGCTAGTTTAATATTTGATACCTCCCAAAAATAATGCAACAGCTCAGGGGGAGCATGTTTTCTTTGACATTGATGTCAAAGGGGGAGAAAAGGAGTGGTCCAGACTGGATGCTACAGTTGGAGGTCCAACCAGATTAGTGCAGTCATTTAGGGTTTCCATCAATGCTAAAGTGGGAGATTGTTGGCATGTTTACAGGTAGAGTGTGCTT
>JASDQU010101187.1:384943-400802 GCA_032191745.1 Picea mariana
TTGAGATCAGTTCTCCATTTTGTTCTTGATAATGCCTATGATATGATGATGTGATGCTATTGGAGATATTTCTTAGCTGAGACAACTCAAGTGTACAAGTGAAGCATTGGAGGGCCCCCTTTGCCAAACTAGTACACTCTTTCTTTATGTTCTTTTCAAGTAATCTTTGGTACATGTTTTAGATTAGATCTTGCTGTAGATGAGTTTTATTCATATCTTTCTGTAGCTAGATGAATTCTGTAGCTAATTCATATGCTTAATGTTTCAAAGCCTTACTCATATTGTGAATGATTTCTTGAATAAAAATTCAATGTGTGGTTTGCCTTCAAGCATTAAGATAATCATGAATGCTTTTTGAGTTATTTTCGCTTTCAGTACTTTTGATTTAAATTGATGATAGTTGCTAATGAATGAAATAAGACAATGAATGCATCTCTTGAATAATATTTTTGTCCTTCTAGCATTTGATAAATCTTAGAACTAGTTCGAACATCTCTTGAATGCTTACTGTTGATACTCTTTAGGAAAACAATTGTTGATTATTGTCATGAGATCTATGAATAGGACTTCTGAACAAAAGCTTAGCATCTCTTCCATATTCAGCCTTTAGAATAGGCTTTGGTTTATTCCCATTAAATAATAAAAGTTATCTCTAAATCCATATATTTTGGATGTGCCTCTAAGTCTTACAAACACCGGATTGAAAATCATTTGCACTCTAATTTACATCAGTAGATTGGAGCCTAACAATATCTCCTGATTAAAAACGGGCTACTTTATGATCTATAAAGGGGCATCAGGAGTTTCAGTGATCTGCAATAAACTAGACCCCAAATCAGTGTTAAGTGAAAAGATGGGATGATTGGTGGGGTTTGGTTCATCGCTGACAATATAGGTTAGCTGGGCTTCTCTGTACAACCTCCTGTGTTCCCCTCCAAAGAATAGAATGGTGGCATATGTAAGATCCATATATAATGTTCCTCCAAGTCTTTTAATCCAAGACCTATACAACAACATGCCAAACTTGGGGGGAACATCAACTACCACAATGTCCATGACCACACTCTTCATTGGCAGCTGAAATAAAGAGACCACCAAGTCTTTGATGACTCCAGGACATTGCACCCTCGAATCAAAAGAGTACAAATCATGATAAGACTTTGTCACTTCCAGTCCCAATTCTTCCATTACTATTTTGGGCATAAGGTTGTGGGAAGCTCCTGAATCCATGAGGCAATTATGCAACACTTTATCATGTATGTTCAGGGAGGTGTAGAAGGGAGGGTATGAATCATCTCTGTCTTCCACCATGGGACCTAGGATGATTGTTGGATTTTCATCTTGAAGGTTCACTGAGTCAGATGAAGGCCGGGGGGACTCAGATTGTAGTTGTTTGGAGAGGGACCTTTTGAAGTCTTCATTTTTAACTAGATCTGAAAGGGGGACGGGAATTCTGATCTTTTGAATTTCATGCTCAAAATTAAAGGAGGAAATAGGCTTAGGAGCTTCCCTTACCTCAGAGACAGGTTCTTTGACTACTGGCGAAGCATTCTGAGTTTTCTTTTCTTTAGTAGTGATTGCTGCAGATTTAGTAGGCCTTTCTGCTATGAGGGGATGATCTTGGCTGTCAAAATTTCCTTCTTTCTTCTTTGACCTAAGAGGGTATCTGCTAGGGGTGTTGTTGGCCTTTTCTCCTTTACCTAACTCATTTATTTGAATGTTCATAAGGGATTCTTCGTATGAAGACTGAGTCAAATGGGGAAAAGGAGAAGTTTCTTCAATACAGTGAATTTCAGGCTCAAGCTCATCTATCTCCTCTCCTTCCTCATGAGCAACTAGGTTGTTTTGGAGGGGGGTTTGAATCCTTTGATCTTCCCTGTCTTTCCCCTTTTGTTCCCTTGGAAAATCCTGTGGCACATTGTTATTAAGTCTCCTGAAACCTCTATTATCAACATTCTGGGGATTTCTGTACATGGGCTTCCCTTCCAACTCCCACTTTTCCATCCTAGCCGAAAGCGATTTTAGCATCCTAGTTACCTCGTCCGACTGAAGGGGGATGGGAGAGGAATGGGATGGGGAGGCTTCAGGTCTTTTCCTAGATATATCTCTATCAGCCTTATCCCTAAGTCGGTCAACAACTAGTATGTTAGATTCTACTTCCACGGCTACATCCTGTATGTGAGCCAGAGTAATGGTTCTTCTCTCCCTTAACAGAAGGAAGAAATCAAGATCAAAAGCGCTAACATAAGTGATCTTAGAAGAGGATTCTAAGGGCTTTATCTCAGCGGGGATTTTATTATACATTTTATTGAATCTCTTAGAGAAGTCAGAGACAGACTCTCCTTCTTTTCTCTACAAGGACCCGAACTCTGTCATGTAATACATGAAGTCTTTTTTGTCTCCCCATTGTATTAGAAAGGCATTATCCAAACTATCAATCCCATCTATAGATCCAGGTGGTAGGGCTCTAAACCATTTCCTAGCTTCACCTTCAAGGCTATGGACAAAAATTCTCATCCATACGTCTGCATGCATGATAACGTGATCATCTGTGAAGCTGTAAAAGGCTTCAAGGTGTTCTTCTGCAGCTATGTCCCCTTCACCTGTGAACTTGGGTAGCTGCTTAAGGTATCCATCTACTGGAAGGGCGTTGAGAGGTTGTGGTAACACAAGGGGAGCATACCTAGCAACTATTATAGCCTCCATTCTGGTCATGGGGGGACTAACTCCTGCCATGGGAATATTAGGTGGAGGATAACTCGGAGGAGAAGGAGTGTGAGCAGGGGATACCGGAAATGAGCTTCCTAGAGTAAAGGGAAATAATGGGGAATATAGAGAGAGAGCTAAGGGACCTGAAGGGGCAGATGCTTCTCTTTGTGTAGTAACAACAACAAGAGGAGGGGTGGTGAAATCTTCTGCGGTCTGAGGTCTGCGCCAAGGTATAGATTTAGGGGAGAGGGGAGTGACAAGGATTTATCCTTCTAATCCTAGACCAGGAGGGGAAAACTCAACAAGAACACTCCCAAAATTCAGGAACTAGGAAACCTCATAAACAAGTTTGCTAAGAAGCGGAGAAGAAGAAAATGGAGTTTCTACAGAAGGAGGTGGTGAATTACTTGGTTCAGTGGTGGATCTTTCTCCTTGAGAGGCCTTCCATTTTCTAATAATCACCTCTGGATCCACTTCAAGCATGGCTAGAGGTAGTTGTGGATGGGACCACGTGTGTCTGCCACTGGAAGCCACAACTAACACAACAGGTTCTCCACAGTGGAGTCATCACAATGGAGTCACCAGGTGCACAGTAGCAATCTTCAAGGGATCTGATGCCTGATGAACCTTCAGAATCAGAGGCTCAATGTCGTTCAATCCCAGGGAATATTTTGAACTTTACCCCGGCAACGGTGCCAGAAATGTTGGCGATGGAAGTCACTCTTGTATTGTAACAGGAGCAGAGCCCGACGCCCATCAGTTTATGTCACGTTTTGTTTATAAAGGGGTTATCAAATGGAAGTAAACTTGGAACAATATCGTTCTAACTCAGAAAACTAGGCTAGAACAGCAGTGACACATGAGGTCTTGATGTAACTTAAGACAATAATAATGATAGTGGTGAGTAAGTGGGGGGAAGAGAGGGGAAATAAAGTCTACTCTGGACAACCGGTCTTCCAACAGTCTTCACAAAAGAGGAAAATTCTCAGCTATGAGATCCTCTCAGAGCCGAATAAAATTCAAAATGAACCAAAAAGATTGCAGAAATGATAAAATCAAACCTACATAATATAACAATGCAACACCTAACTGGATCATTCATGCTTGAGATCTTAGATTCAGATAAAAAAAGGAAAAGAAGAAGCTAGATGCCATTAAACAAGAAGTCTCAAATGTTCTTCTATAACTAGAGAACCAGAGGCTGGATTAAATCTTTACAATCGGGAGTTGTGCTCTACCATCGATCCCTTACAAAATGGAAAAATTGCCTACATATACTCAAAGAAAAACAACAACAATGAAATCGAGACACTGTATTAAAATCATTGCATCTGCATGTCTACTGGCAATATGTACATGCAGTCTCTGAACGATCATGCACTTATGAAAGATGTAATCGAACCCCTGAAAATCCTGCGAATGAAACAACGTGCTTTTAATTCATTGTCGAACTTTCCATTTATGGTGGAGACGATGTCTAACCACCACCAACTACCTTAGTAACTGCTTCCTTGGGATTGAGAACGGCCCAGACAACTCTGCACTTTTGGTACGTGGAGGTATTCTTGTGCTGCCAGCTGGATTGGCTGAACAGCCTAATGGATAAGATGTGGAGGACAGTGTGAAGGTTGGGGCATATAATTGGAAGTAGTGGATGGGCAGAAGTGACATGGAACGCAGGCACAAGTGGATAAGGAGTCGAGATGACCATACAGATGGAGGCGATTGGGAGAGAAAGAGAGACACATGGAAGGAGGTGAGTGGGTGATGAGATGGAGAGGGGCCATGTGGATGGAGGGAAGAGGGCTATGGCACCTGAGGATGAGGCGAAGTGCCATGGGAGAATGATAGGGAAGCCGCAAGGCGGTGGGCCTGAAGGAGGAGGAAAGATGAATTGGAGGATGAGGGGGAGAACACCTGGCAGGATGTGACAGGTGGAAATGAGAAAAAAGGGGAAAGGGATGGGCCAGGATGGCGCTGAGTGGAAGACATATGGCAAAAGGTGGAGGATATTGGAGACATGACAATGTGGGGCCCGTCGAGAGACGCCAATTCCGAACCCCGCCCCATTCATTAAATGTAGAATGGAAAGGGGTGTCCGGAATCCAACCTTGGTTGCATATCTGAGCACTCTGATCCAGTCCATTGAGAGATTCGCGGCCAATTCCGGACCCCCCCCGCTTTAAAGGTAGAATGCTGAGGGGGGTCCGAAAATCAATCCTGACCACAGATTTGGGTGCACAGATTTTGGCCGCCCAGATTTGTGCGCCACTTATCCAAATGTGTAATTGCGCCCCAACTTAGGATAAGTGGGTTTTTACCCCTCTTTTTTCCCTCTTTTTTCCAATGGGGGGGGCGCCCTTTAGGAAAAATACCCTTCTTACATGTTTAGGTGCTAACACTAAGAATCACATAAATTATTTTCTTAACCTCTAATCCTCCAAACAACTCACAAAAAGGGGGGGGGGAGTTTTAATAATAAATATTTATATCTAAAATTTGATGGAGAGGGAATACATGCCATTAACCCAAATTCCTTTCCTATGCGAACAAATCAGATACTCACCTTCACAGGGTAAATGATCACTGTCGTGAGACCACACGACTCATTTCATGAGTACCTGATCTAAATCTCACTACACTTGATATGACCATAGTACCATACGTTCAAGTAATGGTAAAAGGTTGAGGTTGTGATGTGAATACCTAACAAGTTTAAACAAGGAGAATGATATGCTATTGATATCACAATGATGTGGTTTCAGTATGGATGAAACAAAATTCAATGAAATTGATTGGGTAAATAGGGATTGAAATACATGTGAAAAATTTATGAAAAATGTTCTCATGTTTTCCTCTGTCTATGAAATATGTGGAGATGCTTAGAATAATGTGAAGGACATGATAAAAAAATTATTCATTTACAAGCTAGGAATGAATAGACATTGACGGGAGATGAAGAAGCAGACATCACAAATTGAATATTAGTAGGATCACCTGTAATGGGAGAATAGTTTTGGTATCCATCGAGATGTTCTAGTATGTTATTAGAACGATGTCGAGGAATCCCAAGGGATATGACTTAGGATGAGTCTTAAAGCCACATGTGTAGTAAGGTAAATTGTGAAAAAAAAAATAGTTGTTCTTAAATTCCTCTTAAAATACCATGGACATTTTCCTCTTGGGGTTGATCCTCTTAAATTCCCCAAAGTGTCAACCCTTCAAGAGCATCTCTTTTCTTTTATACATTCCATAATTGGGATAAAAATCTCATTGGATCCAATACTACTTCTTAAATATGGATACAACTCTTTAGTTCTTGATACCGCCTCTGGTTTTCTAAATGATTTTATGAGGTAAAAACTATTTTTACTACCAGAGTTAAAAACCTGTCGGTCTGCGTTGTGAAGAGTGCATYGTTTCCCCAATTGAGCTTCTTTCTAGATTCTTCTTAGTGGCTCAATTGGGTTTGACTACTACACTGGGCGCATTCAACCTTTTAAAAATTGAGTTCATTGGATGGATGAAAGGACATCTAACCATTTCCTCTCCTCCACCACCACTCAATGAYGCAGAGCATAATCGACCAACTCTTTGAATCCTCTACCTCAATCTTCTACARAGCYTTGGTCAAATTGTGCAATTGAACTTTAGGGTGGACTACCAGATGCCCCATTACACTTATGTCTGATCCAATGTCAATARAAAGGGATATTMYCGTCCTTTATGAATATAGGATAGACTCCTCACACATTTTTGGTTAGGATTGTTGATTAGTCTCTCTTGAGGGGAGAGACTATGCAGGTGGCTCATCTTCTATGACACCTGGAATCTACGTAACTCACCTTTAGAAGTTGAATTACTCGAATATTGGCTCATTCTTCTTCTCATAAGGATTGATCTTATAAGAGAGTAAAATGTAATTGGAGATGTCATTGATGGGGTGAAATGATTTACTACACATAACAACAATATCCTAAAATCTACAGCTTGCTTGGGTGTGCGTGTGTGGGTGATGATCCTTGTCATCGTCGACTGAAACTAATGGTATTGATCTAGATTTTATGAGAAGAACGAAATGAATACATATTATTACCAAAATACGCTTAACACAGAATAACATATATACAGTAAAACTGATTTCTATTCAATAAGGAAATAATCTAAA
This sequence comes from Picea mariana, assembly GCA_032191745.1. Taxonomy (NCBI): domain Eukaryota; kingdom Viridiplantae; phylum Streptophyta; class Pinopsida; order Pinales; family Pinaceae; genus Picea; species Picea mariana. The sequence continues at coordinate 391,821 of JASDQU010101187.1, forward strand.
ACTGTAAAATGCAACGGAAAAAAAGCTTGCTAGAATGGTAGCAGCTTATCTCTGAGAAGAGATGTGATGCCTATACTCATTCGCAAGAATATGATTACAATGAGGCTCTGAAGGATTTTTTACAATAAAAAGGAATGTAAAAAACCATAGACATCCAAAAACCTAACCCTAGGAGATGAAGCGCCAAAAATCATGTGGGCCCTATTTGGGTAAGTTAGTACATCAACTTCCTGGGGTCGTAACTTTTGCATACAATCTCTGTTTTAGGTGCACGATAGCCCATTGGAAAGGTCTATCATAGGACTACACATGTTGTCGTCAGACTTTGACTTTCTGTGTATAATGAATGTGGCGAGCCCTAAAAATGTTGTTTAGGGCCTCAAAACAGCCCCGGAAGTCAAGGACCCAAAAAACTAGGAAAAAACTACCAAATTGAAAAAATGCCAAAATGATCCTGTTGGAATAGGTGGGAGGCCACCGAAATCCATCTAGATCAGTCCTCCCCCATTAGGAAGAAATGGTCTCCATTGCGTTGAGTGCCCCCATCAGATGAGGAAATTTCTGATGAATTTGGCCTCGCGTGAGCCACTTGCCTTGGTGCAGGAGTTGCCCTATGTTGACTATTTGATAAAGCTAGATCCTTTGTTGGCGAGTTCCCTTAACATGTTTTTCCACAATCTAATAATTGGATAGTCGGGGTTGAGCTCTGTTGGTGTCATTTTTTCTGCTATCTCTGAGGTGTCCAATAATGGTGGGAAATAAGGTTGAAGGAGATCCATGTTGAACATTGGGTTCAGGCCAAGGAAAAGAGGAATGTTGAGCTCAAAATAATTATCACCCACAACCTTGGTGATGATGTACGACCCATAACAGAGTGGGAGAAGATTTCGATGGGGTCCAGTAAGGCATTCTTTCTGCAAGTGCAACCAAAATTTTTTGCCCACCTGAAATTTATGTGGCACCCAGTGTTGATCATGGCATTGCTTGTACTTATCATTGGACTTCTATCAGATATCTTGAACCTAATGGCAGATGTGATGGATCCACTCAATTAATTGAGTGTCTTTTTCAGCTTTAGTTGGAGCAGGAGATGAGTCGGTCGAGGTGACCGCAAGGGGTAATGAAACATCTATGGGACCGAATGGTTCAAAACCCAACCCCACCGAAAAGGGGTTGTGTTTGGTTGAGCTATGCAGAGATCGATTGTAGTTGTGTTGAACATAGGGAAGGCTCTCATCCCATGTGCTAGGGTACTTGGTATCGGAGTAGGTTCCTTCAGAATTCATTTTAACCACTAAAAGGTAGATCATGGAGAGAAACAACTTGTATAAAAATGGAATACCACAGTTTGATGGAAATAAGTATGCATTTTGGAGCATAAAGATGAAGACATATATACAGGCACAGCGATTTGAAATTTGGAAATCAATTGTAGATGGATACATAGTACCAGTAGTTTTTCCAACAAATGACAAAGCAATGAAACTTCGTTAGAATAATTCCAAAGCCACAAATGCACTTCTGCATGGTCTTGGTGAAACAATATTCACCAAAGTTGCACATTGTAAATATGCTAAAGAGATTTGGGACAAACTTCGAAATATTTATGAAGGAGATTCAAAATTCAAAGGACCAAAGCTTCAAACTTACAGAGGTCAGTTAGAACAACTAAAGATGAAGGAAGATGAGAATATTTCATCTTACTTCTTATGAATCGATGAAATAGTAAATGCAATCAAGGGATTGTGAGAATAAATTCAAGAATCTATAATTGTTCAAAAGGTACTAAGATCTCTTCCTATGAGATTTGACCCTAAGATATCATCACTAGAAGAAAGAGCAGATATAAACTCAATAAGAATGGATGAACTACATGGAATATTCACAGCATATGAAATGAGAAATGAACAAGAAAATCCATATGTAAAAGAAGCAGACTTCAAAGAATCCAAAAGATCAAAGAAAAAGATAAAGCAAAAAGAAAAAGAACATAGCAGCAATAGTGACGTCTCAGAAGATGATGAAGAAGTGCCCAACTTTCTCAAAATACTGAACAAGGGAACCAACAACAGGTATAGAGGTAAGCTTCCTTTAATTTGTTTTAATTGTGATGGTATTGGTCATTTTTCTAACAAATGTCCTCATAAGAAAAAGAGAAATGATGAAGGTTACTCAAAAAACAAACAAACAAATAAAGGAAAAAGAACCACAAAGAAAGTTTTCAAGAAAATATTATGCACCAAAGAAGACATCTAATCATCAGATGAAGATGAAGTCAGTGACAGTGAGACAAAAAAAGTTCTATTCATGGCAGTAGAAGAATCTGATAAAGAAGACACTGAAGAATAATATGAAGAATCAGAAGAAGAACATGAAGAAGTCAAAGAATAAATTGAAGAGTCATAATTTGACTACCGAGAGGAATTGCTGAGTGCCATAGAATTTATCAAAAGAGAAAAGAGGAAAAACAAGAAGATACAAGTGAAACTAGACAAGAAAGAAGACACTTAGGAATTAGAACAAATGATCACAAATTTGAAGGTTCAAATTGAAGAAGATAAAATAATTGAAGAAGCACTCAAAGAACATCTAGAAGGAAGACACAAGATCATTGAAAATTTGGAAGCAGAGGTAGTCACATTAAGAAAGGATCTTCAAAAGAAAAATATGTAGAACAACTCAAAAGTTTTGAATGACATTATCAGTAGTCAAAGGCCTAATAATGACAAGTCTAAACTTGGATGCAATCAGACAAAAAAGGGATCAAGCTCCAAAACAACAGAACAAGAAACATATCCAAAAAGCTATGCAGAAACAATCAAAGGGGATCGGAAGGTCTACAGAGAAAATTACAGGGACACTCCTCCACCGAGAAGATTCATATTTCAGAATCAATGACTGACAGAAACAAATAGGTCTCAAGAAGAAGAAGGATTCATAAGAGAACCTCCTTTTAGAAGATATTCAACTCCCAGGTACCAAACTATCTTTTTTGGTTTATGTTATGAATGTAATAATTTTTGACATAAAGATGTGAATTGCAGAGCTAACAATGGGAACATAAAAAACTTTGAAAGTCATACACAAAAGGGTTATCCAATAAGGCCTAGTGAAACACAGAGAAGAAGTTACAACAAGTTTGAATCATTAAGCATTGAAGTGGAATGCTACAAGTGTAACAACTTTGGACACATGGCCAAAGATTGAAGAATGCAAATCCCTCCTAGAGAACCACAACAGAACAACAACAATCACAGAAAGGAACTGTTATGAGGAAAATCTCTCTATGGCTAGGGTAAACCACAACAGACGGAAATGACTGCAGAAATCAACTCTCTTCTAAAGTATTCTATGAAAACAAATATGCTAGCAAGACAAGATAAAACGCCTACCTTGTCCAGACGTTCGATCAAGTCCACCATTGAGAACTTGACCCAAAGAAATATACCTAAAACTAGTCCTCAACAACCAAGAAAAGCAAGCATATGGTGATATTTTATAATTTTATCACATTCAATAGCATAATCCATTAATAAACATGACAAATACGCCCATGGAATAATAATTTAATATATTTGCAAGATATCAATTGGATGGAAAATGAGTATTTCTATTAATGTATGATCAACAGAAGTGAAAATGTTACATACTTTTGTGTCGACACGGTTCGTAGACAAGAAACTAAGTTCCTTCCAGCTGGGCCTCCACCACTTCAATCCTCCACCAAAGGCAAGCTCATAAGAGAGAAACAATGAGGTTCTCAATCAATAAGGGAAGAGCTTGGGGGCTGAACACTGTGTTCATACTTAAGGGACAAAGGCATGCAGACTCAATAGGAAGTAAATAATTCCGCTAGAGTAACTTTTCTTTGAAATTTGAATTATTTCTCCTCTTTCTATAGCTCAAAATTTGCCCTTTTATAGCCTTCAAAATGGAGCTAAAGGGCCGAGTCAGAACGTTTCCACTAAATGGAAGGCCAAGGATCATGGATCTCCTATCGTGACATAGAAACCCGACATTAATTTTCATTTTCTGGCACAAATCCCGATGTACGTCGGATATAGTGGAGTAGCCTACGTATACTCATGTTGTATAGTGTGAAATATACGTACATGTGGAAAAATATTTGTTTTTAGCTCTGGATCTTACAAAAAGCGATGATAAGTCTGCATGGGGAAATGGAAAAAGGTCTTCTAGGAAAGATTTCATAGGGTGAGGAAAATCTTGCTATAACAGATGCCCCTTAATGTGTGAGGTCAGAGCAGTATCTGAGATGGCCAAAATGCATAATAAACAACCTAGAAGTGGAGTGGTAGGGAACCAGTTGGACGAACTAGTTGCTCATTACATTCTGCACTAACTTTGCATACATGGCTGCCAATAAAATTACACTTCAGATCCATGTGAAAATATACCAAACAAGTGTCTGTGGCCATGAATAAGAAAATACAAATGCGGTTACAATCCAATAGTTTTCATAGTCACGAACAAGGCCCAGTAGAACCACTCTCAAAACCAATCAGAAGATATTTGTATACCATGGAGTACAATCTAATCTCCCATGATCACTGAATTCATATAGGTACTGGTCCAATGAGGAGGAAGCAACAAATCTGGAAAGTTGTGGCCACATACTGATGTCTTCAAGTCTTCTACACAACCTACCAAAGGTGCAAGTCTATGTTATGTGAATAAAGGAGTTGAGGTCAAACACAATGAAACATCGTTTGATTACCTGTCATTGATGTATACCATTAACAAAGATGAGACAACCTACCAATAAGGAAAGTAGGTATCAAGGCACCGAGTACATTCTTACAAGTGTGAATAAAGGAGTCAGTTTCGAACACATGAAGAATCCATTGATTAGGAGACATTGATGTATTCCCAACTGTCGATGGCGAGAGAACCTACCACTAATGACTGCAAGCCTCAAGATACTCATAAGACTCTAGGTCCCGTATCCAGAATAAATGACTTGAAGTCGATGGAAAGAGAAATGTTGAAAGGAGAGAATTAAGGCATCTCTCATCGGTCAACACGAGGTACAAAGAAATAGCTTCATGATTTGGTGGAAATCAGATGAAGAACATGTTCATGAACCGACGACCATGTGCATATTTCATGTGTGCTAAGTGTAAGTGGTACATGAAAAAGACCCTATGAATAGCAGCCAATGATGAAAAATGTTGAAAAAGGCGAGGAAACCACCAATAAGGATAATGGAATCCAAGACACTGCATGAATCCCAATGTGTGAATAGATGTATTTCCATTGAACACAAGGGAAACCACCCAGTCAATGACCAATGGTGAAATGTCAACTTCTAGGTTCAAGGTTACCTACTAATGATGAAAGTAGGGGCAAGTTGCATGATAGGAGTACAGTATCATGTGATTCTGAGACAAACTCAGGGTATGGGCGACATGTAAAGTGACGAGTTCTACGGAGTTTCCAACACAAGTTGATAGAATTCCTTTGAATAAGAGAATGATACGTATGGAGGAATACGACAGCATAGACCCAATGATGAAACCATAATATGCATGAGGCATCATGAAATTCTCTATAGGGACTGGAAAAGTAACCAGTCGGTAGAGAAGACTTTGTAACGAGCTCAACTTCCTAAGGCCATGCTAATCCCAAAATTATGATGATGAATGGACTCAATAACTTTGTTCTTTTTTCAAAGGTGACACAACTGCTGCCAATAAAATATAATACTCCCTTCCCACCCATCTTTTTTTGTTTTTTCGTAGACAAATGAATGCTATGATACAAAGGAGGAAATGAGTGTCACAAGTAAGAAAAACTAGTTCCAAAAGTGGAACGTACCTATGCTCAATGAAGGGAAATGCATGTGGGAGATGGAGACTTGGTGGAAAGTTCCCTCCTAGGTATAGGGTGTCGAATTACGAAGGATATAAACAAGGCTCTGCTTGGTTGAGGATGAAAAAAAACTGTCGAGGAAAACAATTTATAATGCAAAGTGAGAACCAACTATAGACTCAATACTGCAAGCAAGGGCATGAGATGCAATCACAACTTAATGCCAAAATATGTCCTTTTTTATGACTTTTAGTCTACTTGGTGTGAAAAGGGATAATCTTGTGCCAAATAGATGTCCTTTCAAATCCAATTTACGAGTGTGAAAGAGACAATTTCACTCGGCAATATTTTCACTTTTTGAAAACGAGTATGAAAAGATCTTGACTAAGACTCACGACCTTTCAAGTCTAGCTTAATGAGTGTGAAAGGGACAAACCACTAGGAAATCTTTTCTCTTTTTGAAAATGAGTTGGAAAAGAAATTAACTAAGACTCACGACCTTTCAAGTCCAATTTAATGAGTGTGAAAGGGACAAATCACTCTACAATATTTTCGTTTGTTAGACGAGTCGGAAAAGAGCTTAAATAAGACTCGTGAATATTGTTCTAACTAGCAGGTAATGGGGGAGGCCTAGGCTCCCATGCAGGACTTCTATGAAAGGTAAACAACTTACCAAGAGCTGACACAAGATTGGGAAAATACAAATCTTTCCAAGTCGAGGAGGATAAAATACTTGCATAGGTTAACTTATCTACAATATATCGAAGAATGCCCCTTATCTGGAAGGGTGTAAAAGGAGGAAGTTGAGGCTCTACAAGATCATTCCAATAAAAGGAAACCACCCTAGGACTTGGAGGGAGCAAAATCGGAGAGTGTGGAATGATCCCTAGTGAAGAAGGTACAAAACTAGAAATGCTAAGGACATGGTCGAAGGACGCATCACCCTCCAAAAGAAGAGTGGGATTGACCGAATATTGCATCAGAAATTTCACTTCCTTAGTCTTGTAACTCTCCAAGAGAAGAGTGGGATAGGCCAAAGATTACATCAGCCCAACCACTTCTTCAACCGTTGATTGAATAGGATGCAAGACAACAAGGTCAAGAGATGCATCACCCCCAAAAATTGGAGTGGTGTCGGTCGAAGATTGCATCGACATGACCGTTGGTTGAACAAGATGCGGACAACAAGGTAAAGGGATGCATCAGCCCTTAAAGGAAGAGGGGTGTCAACTGACTATTACATCAACATGACTGCTATATCAACCAAAGAAGGTTGGGAATCCAAAGACGACTCAGAAACTGAAGGTCCCCCAGGAAAGGACCACGCTTCTTGTACCACATCAGTAGTAGGGCACAAACAAGTAAGGTGATATCCTTTGAAAATCCTATAAAGTAACTTGGGCTTACATCTTACAGATCTATGCTTCTCAATCAAATGAATTCCCCTAACATGACTTTCAGTGGCTGGTGACATGCTCCCAGCATGACTTGCAGAGTCTAGTAGAAAATTCCCAACATGACTGGCAGAGGTTGGTGATGAATCCCCAACATGACTAGCATAGGTTGGTGATGAATCCCTAACATGACTAGTAGAGGTTGGTGATGTATGTGTAGTGTGACTAGCAATGGCTAGACTTGTGCCCCTAGCATGACTTGCAGCGGTTGGTTGTTGGTCTTCAACATGACTAGCAGAGGTTGTCGACCCATCTACAACATGACTAACATAGGTTTTTGATATAATGTCAGTATGTGGCTGACCCTCACAAGACGCAGTCAAGGAAGGTAGGTTCCAAGGATCGTTAAAATATGAAATGCGGAAAGGAATTCACCTCCCTTTTGAGATGGGTCTACTGGACATAGCGTAAACATGGTGAGTCGGTGTTGCGAAGTCGAAAGTACCCATAAGGGAAGAATACATTCCAAAACCGATATTCTCAGTTATTGGCTGAGAATTCTCAATCACAGGGATTAACGGTCCAACATATGCATTAGGAATAGAGTACACAAACGATAATTGGTTGATCATCATGGTCTTCCTTTCATGAGGAAAAAAAATAGTACAGAAGATAAACGATATGACATCGACGATAGCATAGGTCCAATTACATCCTAGTAACCATTTATAATCAAGAGGCACATCAACTACCTCTACCTCCACCTCTATTGGCTTCCCACCTAACTAGACTAGAAAGGAAGGAATAATATCGTGAGGGCAAAAGGAATGACCATCAAAAGCAGTCGACATATTCGATGACTTAGAAAGAGTCGAAAAACCGAGATCTTTCCAACAGATCAGGTGTTGGCGTTCGGAAGTCACTCCTGGATTGCTAGCAGGAGCAGAGCCCGAAGCCCATCAGATTTAATGTCACGCTTTGTTTTAAAGGGTGATCAAACGGAAGGAAACTCAGAACCGTATCGTATCAACTCAGAAACCAGACCAAGCATGCATGAACGAGTGAGGTCTTGCGTAAACTTCAAACAGTGAGTTGCAATAAAGGGCGAGTAGGTGGAAGAGTCGCGCGAGAAGAGCGCTATGATTTGTTACAGACATCCGGTATGCAACAGATTTAAAGAGGAAATGAGTTCAAATGCAAAAATCCTTTTACATTCAAACACATAAAAAACCAGAGGGCACGACACCACCACAACAAATCCTTTGCTGCAACGTAGCACTATTGTGAATCCTCAAGCAACAGATGAAACAGAGATGGAAAAGGGAGAGAACTGTTTGTTATATACCAAGAAATATCAGACACAGAGGCATAACAAGGAACCAGAGAATGGCTGAAAACAATATAGTCGGGAGCTTCGCTCTACCATCGATTCATACAAAAATGGCGAAAACGCCTACATATACTCAAATTAACAATAGCGGCGGAACCAAGAAAGAGCATTGAAGGCTTTGCGTCTGCATGGCTTCTGACAACACGGAGCTCTGATCTCTGAATGATCGTGCAACCTATGACATACGCGATCATAACCCTGACAGCTTATTCGGCGAAGTCGACGTGCTTTTACTTTGTTACAGGATGTCCCCATTATGGCGGAGACGATGTCTAACCACCATCAACTGCTACAATAACTGCTTCTTGGGATTGGAGAAGATTAGGCCAACTCAGCATTGTGGGATGGGGGAAACTTCTCATGCTGCCA
>JASDQU010101187.1:407548-434657 GCA_032191745.1 Picea mariana
GCCAGTAGTTAAGGTTTTGTTGGTGCATTGTTGAAGCGTTGAACCCTGGGTCTGCCCCTGTTCCAACAAATAGTTCTGTTGTCGAGACCTGAAACTGTGATTGTTGGGAACTAAAGAAAAGAGAAATCTCTGTGCGTAGATCTGTTCATGTAGTGAACAGTATTCTACTTGACTTGCAAAGCTCTGTGCTAAGAAAGAAATCTGTTCTGAAGAAAAGAGGTAAGATATTAAAGATTTGTGCTCTGGTAAGGGTAAGATAAGTGGAAATTGTTGCTTTGAAAGTATGAATCTAGGTATGTTTGATAGATTTTTTCCTAGTCTGAAAAATAGGGTACAGTTAGAAGAAAGAGTTGATTTGAATAAATTTGATAGAAATAGAGAAAGATATGTTATTCCTGTGCATAGAAAGATTTTTTGGACTAATAAATGGATGCAGGAACCTAGAAAGAATTTTTGCAGATTGCAGATCCAACACTGTGATCCTAGTGCACAATACATGAGAGGTTGGGGATCATTTAAAAGAAAGAGAGGATTGACACTATGTTATATTTGCAGAATACCGAGACATATTCCTAAGGAATGCCCTGGTATAGATCCTATTTGTCTTTGCTGTAAAGCTATTGGTCATGAGGTTGAGGATTGCCCAAGGATGATTGCTAAAGTTGAAAAGATGAACATGAGACAAGAAAACTATAAAGAAGGTCAAAACACTAAGGATATGTTAGAGAGTCATAAAGAGGAAGAGTTAGAGACTATGTTAGTACAGCTAAAATAAGTAATGGATGATCACAAAGACATCAACTTACCAGAGATCTTGAAAGAAAAATAGCGCATAGTTACAAGAATAGAAGAATTAGACAGAGATTGTGTATTGGATGAAGAAACACACGTGAATATTATGCCAAAAAGTACTTGGGAAATTTTTGGAAAGCCTGCTATGATACCTTCATTGTGAAGGATAGGCTTGTTTAGAGGAAAGATGATAACCCTATGTGGAAGAGTTACCAATACACCTATGATCTCTCATGAAACATCGATCGAAGAAGAATTTGAAGTCATTAAATTTGTTGAGAACAATGCCCCTTTTCCATTGTTGTTAGAAAATACTTGGATTGAGAAAGATCATATTAGAAGGAAAACAGAGGAGGAAGCTATCGAACATAAAAAAAATAACCAAGGGACCTCATAGCCATAAAAATAGAGCGACTAATAGAAGAACAAGAGGATAAGTCGAAGCAGCAGAACACAAGAGAATTAGTCATCGAGGTTGAAAGAACACTAAAATTTTTAAAGGACCTGCCCATGCAATAAAGAATAATACCTACCCTGGAGTTAATAAGAGAAGCGGTATTACCTTTGAACCCTTTCAAAGAACATCATAAATATGAAGTTACTACGCTAAGAGAAGATAAGAATAAGAATGGAAAGAGGAATCTAGGGACTCAGATCATGAGAAAGAAGGCAAGAAATCTCAGTAAGAAGAAACCAAAATTAGAAAAACTATAGGAATTTCTAGAGAAGACTTCACAGGAGGCAGGCTTGCATGACTTGGACCTTGCCGAAATGGCAGAACCGTGTTGAATGGGACTTCACCATGGCGAATATATATGACCGTTGGAAACACGTTGACCATTAGAATTATGCCCCAGAACAGATAGAAAACGCAGTTATGAGCAAATGGACCGTTGATACCATGCCATAAAATGTGGATTTGCATTGATGGATGCATTCCTACCCGTTGGAGGAATCTGTTATGACACTTTCTTATTTAGTCTGTTGAATGCTGCACTGGGACCATTTTTTGCAACTCGTGATATCCAAGCTAACAAATAATCCACTGTATCACATTGTGATTTCTAGACCTCACCATCCATTTGATTACCTTGCTTGTCCATTCACCTACCTGATCTATTTGGTTACAAGTGTGAATTTCGGGCGAACAAAGCGCATTAGAGAAGTCTATGGAGGATATTCTCATGGACCTCATGGTTGATAAAGTCATGTATGTAGGAATATAGGCGTCGACGACTGGAGGACTACAAGCATCCCCCTCGACTGGATGACATTGTAGTTGTGCTACTGAGAAGCAAAGAAAGCACTGCGATGATCTGGATAACACGAAGCAGATCTTATCGGTCTTACCAGATTACATACCGCCTTTGTCTTTTGCAGTTAATCGTGACAATATCCCACGTGACTTTGAGTACAAGTTGATCACTACGTACATCCCGAAGGGGATATGTGTAGTTGGACCCTAGTTAGGAAAGATCCCATCTCTAAAGAACACCAACTTTAATCTCAACGACAAAAAGAACTACGCCATGCTCACGCCCCATAGGTATTTGATGAAGATGACTGGGAAGAAGCCATGTATAGTCTCCGAGCCATTGATTGAAGAGCTGGCGTAGTCCACGATCCTGAATGTAATGAAGATCCCTCACTTCATCCAACATCAGGAGGTTAACGCTTGTGTTAAAATCCTCTTTTCATGCTATCATGGAGAATATCTATGGCTCGACAGGCACGTTACCATGGATCCGTCATTGATCCACTTGATCACAAGATTGAGCATGCCGGGATTGGACATGTTATCACTTCAAGAAACTCCTTAGGGTTGTAGGCTAAGGATGCTTGGTAACTTAGAAATAATGTGTATATATGCTTGGAACAATGGGGTCTTTAATGATCAGTATAACAGACAACTCATTATACATCTAAAGAAACAATTCTTTCAGGAAACAATAATCAGATCAAGTAAATTGAAAGGAGAGGATGAAGAACACTATTCTTGATTGCCAAATACAACTGAATGTAGGTCTTAATGCAAGATAGAAATAAATCCTTTACTTCAAGTCTATGAGCTCAATAAAGAGATAACAGTCTTCATAAGCTAAAATAAACTGAAACAAAGTATAGAAAGGGAAAGATGGATATTTCTGATATTGAAAATGAAAGGAAACTGAACTTTATTTCTGTAAATAAGAGTCTATACAATAGCACAAAATATATTCCCAGTTTGAACCCCTGTCTCTTAGAAAAGATAGGCATTTATAGCCTTTTACAATCAGTTTTTAAGATCCTAAAAACTTGGATCTGTATCTAAAAATAGAAATTCAAATTAACTAAGCAACTTGATAACAAAGACTTAATGAATAGACTAGCATTCGAATTGTCTTCAATCTCAAAATTTGACATCTGTATTCTTCAGCTCCTGGAATCTGTGATGTTGTGAAACATGGCAAAGGCACCTGTCTTGGCAGCTGGATTTCTTCAGTGTTCATAGTCGATACTTTAGGAAATCAATTTAGCATGTGGTTCTCAAAAACTTCCACGAATCTCTGATGCAGAGTCCTTTTCGATCAAGTTGTTATCCTTTTAATACTCTAGAACCTCTTTAAATCCTGTCAAAAAATGACCTGCTCCATCCTTAGCTTTCAAAAATGCTTTTTCTTCTTTCACCAGCTAACTCGCCTTATGATTCGTTGGTTAGATGGTGAAAGTGTTGCCTTTCACCAGCTAACTGGTTGTAAAATTGCGCTGTGCGCTGGTGAAAGCTCTGCCTTACCCCAAAATGAACTTTCACCTCCAAAACTGTGATTCCATCAAAAATTCAATGTGTCTCTACTTTATTCCCTTGCATGTTCACAACAACCTGAGAAAGCACTTGCAAATCTGGGTGTGACTTTTTCTTTTGCTTCAATTTTCTGATTTTCCTTTTAAGGCGCTTTGCTAGCCACCATAGACTGTTATAGTCTTTGGTGATTTTCTATTTAATCTTCTTTTCCTTAACACTTTCACGAGCCAACTTTTCAAATGCAGCATTTGTTTCTGCAAAATTATCAGACAGCTTCTTGTATCTTTCCTTTATCACTCTCTCTAAGACCTCCCGCTGAGTGATCACTTCTTTGAGTTGCTTGATTTTCTGTGTTTTCTTCGACTTAGTGCTCTTTGAAGTTTCCCCTTCCTCGGTGTGAGTAAAGGTCTCACAATTCTGTGCGAACTCAATGGAATGTTCAGGACTTTTGATGGCAGGTCTCTCATCTTCTTGCTCTGGTTTTGAGTCTGTGTATGGCAGGTTTAAGATGTTTGTTCTCCTTTCTGTAGGTTGCTCTGTAGTAGTTTCAAAATCCAATTTTTTCTTTGACCTATGAGATTTCACACCAGAGATTCTATCTTCTCGAGGTCCTGGAAGGGTTATCCTCTTCCTCGAGCTTCTTTGAGGAGTCAATTGTCTCTTTTCATCTTTCCTCTGTTCATTTATTGGCTAAGTTTGAGTTTCAAAGCCCTCCCAAAAAAGAAAATGTTGCCAGGTCCTCCCCTTCTGTCTTAGCTCCTCCAGGATTATCAATTTAATAAGGCCAAAGTGGAAAAGAGTGTTCTTCATACTTAGAGGTTCAACTCTAATGTTTTTACAGATTTTAGTTAAGATCTTGTGCAAGAAGAAAGGTAGATTCAGGAGAGTTTTACCTGTGAAATGGTCTCAGAGCTTGAAATGATATAACATCAGTTTGTCGTACCTGTCTTATGAAGTTATGTAGAGTTGGATGCCCTTAAACAAATCCTGCCACTCATCTTCTAAATGGGAAACTGGCATGCTCTTCTTCCATGCATTATGTCTAAATTCTTCCTTCAAATATGCTCTGAAATTTAGGTTCTTGGTGGCAGCCGTTTTGAACCAACTCTGGCCCGATCTTGGTAAGTTGGTCGCTGCAGTGATGGAAGCTTCATCCATGATGATCTCTAAGGACTTAACACAGGCTTTATTCCCATCAAACATTTTAGCAAACACCTCTGCTGTTGATTGGTGACAGCCATTCTGTAGCCTTTGGACATATTCCATACAGCCTGCGTTTGAGAAGTGTTTTTGCACTTCTAGATGCGCCTGTAGGAAGGACAGACTGTCCAATTATTTTCTCAACGGAGAGCCACTGCATCTCCTTACCATTTGTAATTCAAAACCCCAAACAATTCTTCACACCAAACACTGCGATATGCTGTTTGGGCCGAGTTCTTGCGCTGGTGAAAACACTCGGCTCTGTTTTTCAACATTGAAAACTTACCATACACTTGTGGGTGATGTGTGTTGGGGAAATGATGTGGCGATTTGATGTCACCAGCCATGTAGTACCGCTCCCTCACCCGTAATGATGGATTCAAATTTTCCATTTCCAACGCCATGATCACGAACCCTGCATTTTTGAACGAGATCCTCTTTGCAATCCGATTTAGACGTGCAAAACTGAATCTCCATCATTATCCACTTTCACCAACGCATCATAATGATTGCATGACGTGGGATGAGCATGTCATCATTTGATTTTTAAAATGTGGATAGAACACACGTGATTCCCGCTTTCACCAACTAATGGCCCGTCGGAAGTGCTTCTTGTCTGTTGAAAATCGTCGCTTTCACCAGCTAATGACCCGTGAGAAATGCTCCTTAGCTGTTGAAAATCACCACTTTCACTGGATAACAACCCGTGAGAAATGCTCCTTAGCTGTTGAAAATCACCGCTTTCACCAGCTAACCATCATCTTTAAAACACGTGTTAGCTGTTGAAATCTTTTTTATGAAAAATTTAAAGAGAAGACCTTTATGGATTGTCTTATTTCTAAGACATGAATTAAAACCTAAGTTTTGGTACTAGGAAAACTTAAAACAAATTTGGAGAAAACTACTAATAGCCGTGATATCAACCAAAAATGGAACCAAAGTGACTGATTCACTTTGGGAGCTAACATTTGGCTCCAACTGGGATGGGCATCTCCCTGTGAGGTGACCAAAAACCTAGCTAGACTCAGTAGCCTTTATTACAAAATTAAAAAGAAATCTGAAAAATATTTTTGCTAGTACCATTGGGCATGGGGTTATTCAAGTGATAGAAACAAAGAGACAGAACTGAAAAAGAATATGTACAAGTAGAACAGGGATTTTAAGAAAAGGCCTTATGAAAAATAGGTCTTCAGAAAGAGCCCGTTGAAAGGGCCACCTGCTACTTCCTCACTTGAAAGATTTTGGAGAACAAAGGTATTGTTCTGCTGCACCGTTGTTATGACAAAAGGACCTGTCGAGAGAGCCTCAAATTTTTCRTGTTTCCCCTTCTCTTGCCTTGCTGCATCCCACTTTAAGACTAATTCCCCTATTTTGAAGACATTTGATTTGACTTTCTTGTCGAAGATCTCCTTGATTTTTTCTTGATGTAATTTTGTTTTTTCCAAGAGCTGCTCTCTATCTTGCTGCAACTCTACCAAATTATGAATTCTCCAGGTCAAATCACTTGGTTCAGAATCAATTTCTTGTAAAAACTTTGCATTCAGAAGTGCAAGTTGAACAGGAAATATGGCTTCAGTACCATATACCAACTTGAAAGGAGATGTACCAATTGATTTCTTACATGTAACCCTGTCATCCCACAAAGCAAACTTCAGCTTAGAATCCCAACCTCTGGCATTTTATTCAAGCAAATTCTTTATATTTCTAACTAAACTCTTGTTTGATGACTCAGCTAGGCCATTCTCTTGCGGATAGTAAGCAGTGGAATGTACCAGCTGAATTCTCAGCTCTTCACATAATTTCACCAAGTGTTTATCTTTGAATGCAACAGTGTTATCAGTGACTATTCTCTTAGGGAAGCCAAACCTGGCAAATATGTTTTCTTGCAGAAAATTTATGATGACAATATGATTGGCGTTCCGGGTGGGAATAGCCTCAATCCACTTTGTAAAGTAATCGGTGGCAACAAGGATCCACCAGTGCTGACCACTAGAAGGCGGGTGAATTTCACCTATGAAGTCTAGGCCCCATTGATGGAAAGGACCTACGACCACTATAGGTTTGAGTGGAAGAGACTTCAGTTGTTGTTTGCCTTCAAATCTTTGACACTTGTCACATGTTCTCACAAACTCACACACATCTGAAAATAAGGATGGCCAATAGTAACCAGATCTTAAGATTTTATGTGCAGTGGTTTTCCAATAGTGATGTCCCCCGCATTCACTATAATGGAATTCAACGATGATCTTAGCTGCTTCTTCTTGGTTTATGCACCTCAACAATAGACCTATTGGATTTTTCCAGAACAATAGGTTGCCATTGATGCAGAAATTTATGGCTTTGAGCTTCAAATCCCTTCCTTGTGTTTTTGTCAAATCTGATGGGACTGATAAAGTTTGTAGAAAATGAACAATGTGACTGTACCATTTGCAATCAGCTAGGTGAGCTGAGACCTGCATTTCCTTGCCTTCTTTATCCTCTAAAGACTGAACATTATCTACATTAATACTTACCAAATTTATTTCGAGCAACCTGCAATTTTCTTCTGCTAGAAGTTTGGCAAGGCCCTGACCCTACACAAGTTTTGTTGGTTTAATTTCAACATCGAATTCAATCAACTTTGCTATCCACTTACTCCTCTTTCCATCTATGTCGGGTTGTATAAGCACATCTTTAACTGAACTGGAAGGTACAAAAGCTATTACCTTTGCCCAAAGGATGTAAACTCTGAAAGCTTTCAATGACTTGATAAGTGCATATGCTTGCTTCTCCAACAATTCATACTTTACCTCTGTATCTCTCAAGACCTTACTGAATAAGGCAACCGTCTTCTCCTGATCATCTGCATTTTTCTGCAAGAGTACTGCAGCAATTGTATCTCTTGAAGCAAATGAAAAAATGTAAAATACCTTGGAGAAATCGGGGTTGATCAAAACAGGAGGTGTTGTGATGGCTTCTTTGATGGAATTGAATGAGTGTCTGGCTTCTTCAGTCCATTTTACCTCAGAGTCCTTTCTTAACATAGCAGTAATATGCTTTGTGAGTTCTACAAAGTTTACTATAAACCTTCTAATAAAGTTTATAGTCCCAAGGAAAGACTGAATGTCCTTCTTTGATCTAGGAAGAGACAGACTTTTAATTTCTTCTACCCTCTTTGGATCAATTTTTACTCCATCAGCTGAAACAATATGTCCAAGTAATTTCCCTTCCTTAAGTGAAAAATTTGATTTTTTTTGGATTAAGAGAAATGCCATACCTTCGACATTTAAGAAATGTCCTTTTTAAGTGTTGCAAATGAAGTTCATGGCTGCTTGAGAAAACAGTGATATCATCGAGGTATATCAGGACAAATTTATCCTTCTCTCCAACAAAAGCAATATCCATCGCCCTTTGGAATGTCTCTCCTACATTCATCAATCCAAAGGGCATCTTCTCGTACATAAACGTACCCCATGGAGTGGTAAAAGCAGTTTTTTATTTATCGTCCGAATGGACAACAATCTGGTTGTATCCGGAAAACCCATCAATAAAAGACATCACCTTTGATCCTGACACCTTCTGCAAAATATGCTCCATTTTAGGAAGAGGGTAGTTGTCCTTCCTAGAGAACTTATTCAAATTTCTGAAGTCGACGTAGAGTCTGATCTCCCCATTCTTCTTCCTAACCGGTACGAGATTCACAATCCATTCTAAATATCTGAGAGGAATGATGATGTGGGTGTCCAATAGTTATTTAATTTCCCTTTCCATTGTAGGCAGCAACAAAGGATTGAAGGATCTAAGCTTCTGCCTGAATGGTTTGGTGTCTTTATTCAAGGGAATCTTATGCTGAATTACCTCTATGTCAAAAGTCTTCAAGTCATCATATTGCCAAGCAAAGATGTTGGCAAACTCCTTTAGCAATTCTCCATAAGCAGCCCTTTGTTTTTCAGTCAAGTGTGAAGCTAAGTTGACATATTTAGGCTCTTGTTCGTTAGCTACATTGTACTACAAAACTTCTGAATCTTTTTCCCCACTTTCCAATTTGACGGACACATCATTATTATCGAACAACCTTTCCAATGGGACCAAACCTTTAGGAATTCTGTTGGTAGACAACTGAACTATTTCATGTGCTGCGATTTTGCTTCTGAATTTTGGCTTCTCAATTTCATTGTCATGTTCATTCTCCTGATCAATCTGCAGATCTGCAAACTCATCTATCACTGCAAGAAATCTAGTGAGTTCAACGTCGTCTTCAAAAACCTTCCAAAATTTTACATTATCAGGGAGAGAGGGCCTATATTTAACTTGAATTTCGTAATTCAATTTATGAGGCAGAGGGGGTATGAACGCACAAACCGACACAACTAATGAATCAGCCAATTCATTCATTGCTCTAGGTACATATGAAATTTTAAAATCTGCAAAATCATGAATTGCCTTCAACACTTCATCTCTGTATGCTTTCAGCCTGACATGCTTTGCTTGAAAGGACTTATTCACCTGCTGAATAATCAAATCTGCATCTCCAAACAACTGCAATTTTTTAATCTTCATCTCTTTGGCTGTGTTTAGCCCCAGAAGTAGTGCCTCATACTTAGCAATATTATTAGTCACTTTAAAATCAAGTTTAAAGGACAAATGAGAAGTTTTCTTAGAAGGGGAAATCAATACCACTCCTGCTCCTGCTGACTCTTTAGTGCAAGCGCTGTCAAAGAACATGGTCCAAAGATCGTCCTCTKCTATTTCTGTGGGATGAACTGTGGGCTTTCTGAGAAGCAATGCATCTRGTAATGAATCATCAATTTGCAAAATACAAGATCCCATACCTGTGTCGACAGAATAGATAGGATGATTGGATGGATTTTTCTCGTCAYTGATTACATATGMMAAYTGAGATTCCCTRYATAGCYTTHTKTTCACCCCTCCAAAAAYARGGATAGTAGYRTAGGAGAGATCCATTTGAAGAGTGCCACCTAGCCTCTTCATCCACGATCTTGATAGTAGACATCCAAATTTAGGAGGTATGTCAGCCACTACTATATCCATCACCATGGTCTTCATGGATGCTTGGGTTAAGGTTACAGCCAAATTCTTGATCATCCCAAGACATCTGACCTTTCGAGAGTCAAAAGAGAACAAATCATGATAAGACTTGGTGATCTCCAGCCCAAGCTCATCCATGACCGCCTTTGGCATCAAATTGTGCTAAGCACCGGAGTCTAACAAACAGTTATGCAGTGTCTTCTCATGAATATTTAGAGAGATGTAAAAGGGAGCACAGCTTTCATCTCTGTCTTATATCATTTGGCCCAGAGTAATGGTTGGCTTTTCATCATATATGTTAAGGATATCAGTAAAAAGGGATATAGATTGGGGATCTAGAGTTTTGAGGATATCCTTTTTGAACATTTCATTTTTCATTAACTCGACTAGAGGAATAGGAATTTTAATTTTTTGTATTTCAGCCTCAAAATTGAATGAATATGGGACTTTATCATAAGCTTTATCAGATACCTTTACCTAATTCGAAGGAGCTTCCTGGTTGCTTTGTTGTTCAACAGGAGCCTGACTTTATGGAGTTTGATGCTTGACAGGGGCAACAGTCTTTTTGGGAGGAGCTGATGCTTTCACCTTTGAAGGATTTGTTTGTTGATTCTCTTATGTCTGATATTTTTGCTTAACAGGGGTTGTGCTCTTTTCAGGAGAGGTTGGTGCATCTTGTTGGGCAGTATCAGATTTTGATCAGAGGTTATATCTATTCTTATCTTCTGTCTTGAAAATGCCATCATCAATAAGATTATCTTTTGTCTGTTCAGCCATCAATGCTTCCTCATAGTTGTGTTGTGTTAGATAAGATTTCCCTGTCTCTTCTCCAACACAATGAATGTTATCTTGCCCACCTTCTTGATATTCACCCTCTTCTTCATCCATCACAACATTTTGAAGAGGGACCTTTATTCTCTGATCTTCAGTAGGATTCCTTTCTCTTTGCAAGATCTGTGTTGGTTGATTATTTCTTCTGAAGTTATTGGGATTTTGATTTGGGTTCCTGCCTGCAGAATCAAAAGTGCCTCTTCCCTTCACAAGCTGCTTATTTTCAATCTTGAGCTTAGATATCTCAGAGGTTAGATACTCTATCATCTTAGCCATTTTATCAAACTTTGGGTCAGCACTTGATGAAGATGAAGCCTCATTCCTTGGCCTTCTCCTATCAGAATCTCCTTTCTGCTTCTGGGAGGCAAGAATATTTGATTCCACCTCAAGGGCAGCATCTTGCATGAGAGATAATGTTGGTGACCTCCATTCTCTCAACAATAAACAAAAATCTGAGTCAAAAGCATTAGAATATGTGATCTTGGCAGAAGCATCTGAAGGTTTTATCTCTACTGGTATTTTACCATACATCTGGTTAAATCTTTTAGTGAAATTAGAGGCTGACTGACTATTTTGTTTCCTTAGGTTTCCGAATTCTATGATATAGTAGATAAAATATCTTCTATCACCCCAATGTTTCAAAAATGTCTCATCCAATTTCTCGATTCCAGCTATGGAACCAGCAGGGAGTTCTTTGAACCATTTCCTAGCATGGCCATCTAGGCTTTGGACAAAGACTCATGTCCAAACATCTTCTTCTTCAATATTAAGGTTTTCAGCATAACTATAGAAAGCCTCAATATGTTCTTCAGCAGACACATCACCTTCGCCTGTGAATTTGGGCATATACTTCTGATAGTCTCCCGTTGGCATGGATGATACTGGGTTTGGCAATATGAGTGGTTCATACCTAGCAGCTAGAATTTGTTGCATCTTCGTCAAAGGAGGTGGTGCAGCCATAACTATCAAAGGTGAGAAAGGTGATGGTTTCTTTTTCAAGTATTCAACACTGGAGGAATGCGAAAGAGGTGAATCTTCTGATGGGAAAGAGATCTGATAAGAGGCTCTGTAAAAATTTGCAAGTTGTCCAGCTAAATTTCCTTCACCTTTAGAAGATAGCTCTTGGAGGATATGTTCAACAGCAAGGAGACTAGTATAAATGTTCAAATGATCTTCTTGTTGATGAGAATGAAAAGACTCAAGGGAAGAAGAACTGTGGCTTCTTTCTAAAGTCTTGGATGTTTTTTCAATCAAATTTAAATCTATCAATTTATCATCATTAGTATTTTCATGTTGATCAAAAGGAATTTGTTCTTCTACGGTATTTACAGTTGTTTTTTCATCAATGTTCTTTTAAAAGAACTCAAATTTTTCTGTAGTAGATTTTCCAGAAATGAAAAGAGGATTACCTTTTGTATCTGATCTTGAAGTTTGACCCTGAATGGTCTTCCCTTTCCTAAGAATTAGTTTTGGATTGGACACTAGTGTGATAGGTGATTCTTGAGGATTCTCCCTAGTACTGATCCTCTTAGGAGCCAGGATGAACTTGTGGAGTCGCCAGATAGATAATTACAACCAACTAAAAATGTCTAATCTTTGTCTATCATCAAAGATCATCTCTGTGTCGTATCCCAGGAAAGCAGAGCTTGAATTTCGTCTCCCCGACAACGGCGCCAATTTTTTATCACTCCAAGAAACTCCTTAGGGTTGTAGGCTAAGGATGCTTGGTAACTTAGAAATAATGTGTATATATGCTTGGAACAATGGGGTCTTTAATGATCAGTGTAACAGACAACTCATTATACATATAAAGAAACAGTGCTTTCAGGAAAGAATAATCAGATCAAGTAAATTGAAAGGAGAGGATGAAGAACACTATTCTTGATTGCCAAATACAACTGAATGTAGGGCTTAATGCAATATAGAAAGAAATCCTTTACTTCAAGTCTATGAGCTCAATAAAGAGATAACAATCTGTTGGCAGCCAATTCAATTTTTTCCATTGCCCTATAAGATGCCTACACCCATGACTTCTGAACTTCAAATTACTGTCGCTTTTTGCAAATACACGATATTTTCATTTCATACGACATTTGCAAATTGGTTTCAATTTAGTTTTCACGACTGAAAGCGTGAAAACTCCTCCATCGTAATTTGAACTGTCATGATCTTCTCATTGGCATTATGATTGGTACTTACCTTTGGTTTATTATTAAGTGGCTGGATTCATTTTTCAAACTATGTCCATTTGCCTATTCTTACTTTGATTGCGCAACTTGATTTTTATTTGATTGATAAGGTATTGAGCATGTAAATTTATGGGTTATATAGGGGTCATGGTTGATTTTTTTTATACAATGTGATCCTTATTATTATAAGCTCTTAGCTTGTCAATTTTATAAAATCATTGTCACCATGTTTTAAAACCTTTGATCATAATGTTTGGATATGCAATGGCACGATTGGTTAAACATTTGGTTTGAATTATGCAACAGGCACATATTAAACTTTGGGTTTAATTCCGTATTGAACATGGTATGGTTTCAAACTATGCAATGGCGCATTGGTATGTCATCCACCGTTTAATCCTTGGGTTGGCCGATTAGTATGGTTTGAACGATGTCATGATTGATTGAACAACGTTGTACATTGCCATTACTTTGCTGCATGGCGGTGATAATCCCACCACCCTCGCATGCACTCATTAATTTGCCTTCCCCTTTCATCGTTCTCAGTTGTTAGCCCAAACAATTTTGTTCCTGTGTGTTTAATCCGAACCCTACCATGTGCCCGCACCATGGCTCCAGTCGTAAGGGCTGAACCCAATGGTTGCCAAGCTTTGTTGATGTTCGAAAGTGCTTACAGTGACCTTGAAGAATTTGGATGGCTCTCGTTCATACAAAAGTTTGATGGCTTTAACCCTAGCGTGGCTCGACAATTCGCATTAACCTTTGATGGCTACCGAGCCAAGGTTGGGGATGTGCAGTTGAAAATTAACGAGCAATTTCTCAGTTTAGCTACCGGTCTACCTGCTACTAGACAGAAATGGTAAAAAAATTGCAAAGTGGAAGATGTCCCATGGACATTGCTCTTCCAGTCACGAAGGGTGAACTCCTGTGACAAAGGTTTGCCCGCGAATATGCTAAAGCAATGTTGGCACGACTTGATGATGATAACCAAGCAGTTCATCACCTGCAAGGGCCGGTATGGTTTCGTTTTCTTGTACAACCTTCAGCTACTTATGGTTTTCATGGGCTATGAGCTTAATATGCCTTACTACTTGTATAGGATTATGTTTAAAATGTCTAAAAGATACAAACGGAACCAGGTCGATAACAACCTTTTTCATTTTGGGTTAATTAAAATGCTTGTGGTTTGTCATTTGGCGTTACACCGAGACTGTTGGAATGATTTTCTTGATCGCAATAATTTTGAGGACTCAAGCCCACCACAGGTTGATAAACCTGTGGTGAGCGAGAGCAAGTCGGTACCCCCTGTGCCTTACAGTGCTCTGTTACCTAAACCCCTACCCGACTCGCTTATTGACCTACCCAATTCTGTGACCAAACATGTCGAAATTGTTAAACCCGTGGCTAAAAGGCCTAAAGCCAAACCTACTGCGAATTCGAAAGGCAAAAAGAATGCCCGATTAATCTCTCGCATGGCAAGAAACAAACCGAAAAATCCTGTTAACCCTGACCCTATTATGGTGAGTGAAGATTCTAACTCGGAGGTTGAACGTTACCTAGCAAGTGAGTATCCCTATTCAGAAGGTCTGTGTGACAAACCCGCATACGATTTTGTGAAAAACATACCACCTTGCTTGCAAAATGATCCTAATTATCCAGGCATCAAAATTCCTCGTGAAACCCTTGGTGACTCGTCAAAACCCCCTCTTTCCCTATCTCAACCAGCTGCTCCACCATGTGATCAGTGTGGCTCATGGTTAGAAAAGTATTACCTTGATGTGCCAATGCTACAGTCCAGAATTCATGCTCTGGAGGATCAAGTTGAAAGGCTTACCAGTCAAAGAGCGAAAATGAAATCCACTGATAAGAAACAGCGAAAAACAGGTTCGATTTTGTTTAAGAATGTGGAGTTGGCTACAGCGGTCATCAATTCAAAATTGGCATAGCTCGAACAGCCTCACTGGTATGACTGTCACCTATTTATATGACAAACTCATAAACTCTGTTTACAGCGTGGATTTGACTTGACACATAAGCATGCATTATTGTATATAATTCTATTTTGATAAATCAAATTTCATTTATCGTTTTAGTTTTGATTGGATTTAGCTTTGATTTGATTGATCGTGTTATGGATTTGATTTTTTTAATTTGGCTTGAACTGAATGCTCTGTTACTTATTGAAGTTGTTAATATCTTTTCTAAACATAAGTTGTTTCTGGTATTTCAATTTCGATTACAATCAATGTTTCGATTCGAATTGGTTATATTCTATACGATATGGTTGGCAATAATGGTTAACTGTTATGATTTTATATTCCATGTCTTTTTGACCAATTCGAATACCATTCTGTTAATTCATAACCAAATTGCGAATAGATATGAATCATAACTATTGTACCCAACCAATCGATTCACATTGTTTTGTTTGACCGTGTTATCAGCTCAGTTCATATTGCAACAAATATATTGTTTAAATTTGATTTGGGAACGAAAGTGATTATGCCCAGGATTACGATTTGTTTCTATATTTGACTCAGTCACGATTCGATTCGATTGTTTCCTAGTTTATGATTGTCACCTCTGTCGACTTGTTGATGGTTGTGATTACTATTTTTGGTCATGTCTGTTGACTGTGTAACGCTTAGCGATCTAAGTCTATGGCAAAGTTTGGTTGATGTTGTTATGCATGTTTCATTTTGACTGTAATCGTAACAACCTTTCCATATTGGCATTTGATTAAAAAAATATGAATCTTATGCACATTGTTACAGCCGTAACAAATCGATTATGATTGTATCGATTCCATTACATTGTATCTTATATGATATGATTCACTATTATTTTCATTTGGATATGAAATAGTTTGGTTACTATTTGACCCGATTTTATGGCAATTAAAAACAGAGCATTCTTATCCTGTTTCAATTGCATCCATTTCGATTTTGTTTAATTTGAATGATAGATTTACTTGAACCATTAATGATTCATTTTTTAATGTTTATTAAAATAAAATAAAATTGGATTATTTAAAAAAAAAGATTTCATTTGATTTCTATCTGGTCCTGTGTGCTATTTTAGACTAGCTACAGAATCAGATGATTCTGTAGCTAAGTCTGTAGGATCAAATTTTTATTATTTTGTTACTGAAATATCTCTCTAATTTGATACTTGTGATCTATTGCAGGTAAATCCGAAATTGTAGTTGAGTTTATGAGAAGTTAGGAGATATTTCAAATATTTCACTTGCATTTTGATTTCCTAATTTAGTTGATTTTGGGATATTTCCCAGATTATGTAAAACATTTTGATATTATCCACAGGGAGGTTTTACCCTGTGGAGAAACTTATATATACTTATGATTTTTGTAATAATGTACATCCTCATTCGTGGGAGAACAAGGATATGGAGTTATAATACAGACTGAAGCAGAATTTGGTGTTTTGTCACAGCTTTAGCTTCTCATTATATCAACATTTTGTTTCATGTTGTGTATATCAATGTGTATATGGTTTATGACTACTTTAGCTATCTAGATCATGTGAAAATGATATAATTTTAATCATTCTAATCCATATCTGATTTCTTCTAAGTGTATGAAAGACATAACAATTGTTTAATTCAGTTTGTGAATGTCAGGTTTATCTTCTTCATAAGTTGAATTATCAAATATAAGTTTTTGCATAACAGGTTTCCCTTATTGCAGAAATTTATAGATCTTATAGTTGTTATGATCTTTTATGTCTTGTTCGTCCTATAAATAACTCGAAGAGCAGCCCAGCCGATCGTTTACAAAAAGCTCTTGGATCAACCGGTGCGAGTTTCCTTCCTCCGACTAGCTTTGAAGTCATCATACACAGGGCAGACTTGGAGCGTTTCCAGGTCAGTTAGTTTTTTGTTTACTGTTTTTAAGATATTAGTGTAAGTTAGATTTAATATATTAGATTGTTTAATTTCAGTAATGATTATTTCTTTTTCATAAAATATAAAAAATCAAATAGATTCCTAGCTGTCTTAGGGCATAAAACACATGAGTTTTGCAGGTTTTAATTAAATCTGTAGGCTGTTTATAAGTGTACATTTGTGAATAAGTAATATTGTTGCTGGTAATTAGATAGTTGATTTGAGTTATTATAATAGTAATTAGTAAATTGTATATAATATTTAGAATAGTTATATTTAGTTTTAGTTTAATTTAGTAGTTTGTTTTAATTAGATTAGTGTGTTAGTTTGTTTGTTTTAGTTAATTTTAGTTTGTTTTATTAGTTTTATTTTGTTTTAGTTTGTTTTATTTGTTTTAGTTAGATTAGTTAGTTTAGATTAGTTTTCTCTTTAGTTTTCTTAGGACTTTAGAGCGGCCAACGGAGCCGTTAAACTTATCAGGGTGGTTCATTCCAAATGGCTTGGGTTATTAGAAAACCCCGGACCGGTTCCACTCTCTTAATTGACGGACGGACATTTTCGCCCGTCAACACAGTCTTCATAAGCTAAAATAAACTGAAACAAAGTACAGAAAGGGAAAGATGGATATTTTTTATATTGAAAACGAAAGGAAACTGAACTTTAATTCTGTAAATAAGAGTCTATACAGTAGCACAAAATATATTTCCAGTTTGAAGCCCTGTCTCTTAGAAACGATAGGCATTTATAGCCTTTTACAATCGGTTTTTAAGATCCTAAAAACTTGGATCTGTATCTAAAAATAAAAATTCAAATTAACTAAGAAATTTGATAACAAAGACTTAATGACTAGACTAGCATTCGAATTGTCTTCAATCTCAAAATTTGACATCTGTATTCTTCAGCTCCTGGAATCTGTGATGTTGTGAAACATGGCAAAGGCACCTGTCTTGGCAGCTGGATTTCTTCAATGTTCATAGTCGATACTTTAGGAAATCAGTTTAGCATGTGGTTCTCAAAAACTTCCACGAATCTCTGATGCAGAGTCCTTTTCGATCAAGTTGTTATCCTTTTAATACTCTGGAACCTCTTTAAATCCTATCAAAAAATGACCTGCTCCATCCTTAGCTTTCAAAAATGCTTTTTCTTCATTCACCAGCTAACTCGCCTTATGATTCGCTAGTTAGCTGGTGAAGGCGCTTCCTTTCACCAGCTAACTGGTTGTAAAATTGCGTTGTGCGCTGGTGAAAGCTCTTCCTTACCCCAAAATGAACTTTCACCTCCAAAACTATGATTCTATCCAAAACTCAATGTGTCTCTGCTTTATCCCCTTGCATTTTCACAACAACCTGAGAAAGCACTTGCAAGTCTGGGTGTGACTTTTTCTTTTGCTTCAATTTTCTGATTTTCCTTTTAAGGCACTTTGCTAGCCACCATAGACTGTTATAGTCTTTGGTGATTTTCTGTTTCCTATTCTTTTCCTTGACACTTTCACGAGCCATCTTTTCAAATGCAGCATTTGTTTCTGCAAAATTATCAGACAGCTTCTTGTATCTTTCCTTTATCACTCTCTCTAATATTTCCTGCTAAGCGATCACTTCTTTGAGTTGCTTGATTTTCTGTGTTTTCTTCGACTGAGTGATCTTTGAATTTTCCCCTTCCTCGGTGTGAGTAAAGGTCTCACAATTCTATGAAAACTCAATGGAATGTTCAGGAATTTTGATGGCAGGGATCTCATCTTCTTGCTCTGGTTCTAAGTCTGTGTATGGCAGGTTTAAGATGTTTGTTCTCCTTTCTGTAGGCTGCTCTGTAGTAGTTTCAAAATCCAATTTTTTCTTTGACCTGTGAGATTTCACACCAGAGATTCTATCTTCTGGAGGTCCTGGAAGGGTTCTCCTCTTCCTCGGGCTGCTTTGAGGAGTCAATTGTCTCTTTCCAGCTTTCCTTTGTTCATTCATGGGTTGAGTTTGAGTTTCAAAGCCCTCCCAAAAAAGAAAATGTTGCCAGGTCCTCCCCTTCTATCTTACCTCCTCTAGAATTATCAATTTAATAAGGCCAAAGTGGCAAAGAGTGTTCTTCATACTTAGAGGTTTAGCTCTAATCTTTTTACAGATTTTAGTTAAGCTCTTGTAAAAGAAGAAAGGTAGATTTAGGAGAGTTTTACCTGTGAAATGGTCTAAGAGCTTGAAATTATATAACATCAGTTTGTCGTACCTTCCTTCTGAAGTTATGTAGAGTTGGATTCCCTTAAACAAATCCTACCACTCATCTTCTAAATGGGAAACTTGCATGCTCTTCTTCCATGCATTATGTCTAAATTCTTCCTTCAAATATGCTCTGAAATTTAGGTTCTTGGTGGCAGTCATTTTGAACCAACTCTGGCGCGATCTTGGTAAGCTGGTCGCTGCAACGATGGTAGCTTCATCCACGATGATCTCTAAGTACCCAACACAAGCTTTATTTCCATCAAACGTTTTAGCAAACGCCTCTGCTGTTGATTGGTGACAACCATTATGTATCCTTTCGACATATTCCATACAACCTGCGTTTGAGAAGTGTTTTTGCACTTCTGGATGCTCCTGTAGGAAGGAAAGACTGTCCAATTCTTTTCTCAACAGAGAGCCACTGCGTCTCCTTCCCATTTGTAATTCAAAACCCCAAACAATTCTGCACACCAAACACTGTGATATGTTGTTTGGGCCGAGTTCTTGCGCTGGTGAAAACACTCGGCTCTATTTTTCAACATTGAAAAATTACCATACACTTGTGGGTGATGCATGTTGGGGAAATGAAGTGGTGATTTTATGTCATCGGCCATGTAGTACCACTCCCTCACCCATAATGATGGATTCAAATTCGCCATTTCCAACGCCATGATCACGAACCCTGTATTTCTGAATGAGATCCACTTTGCAATCCGATTTAGACGTGAAAACCCGAATCTCCATCATTATCCACTTTCACCAACGCATCATAATGATTGCATGACATGGGCTGAGCATGTCATCATTTGATTTTTAAAACGTGGAGAGAACACACGTGATTCTCGCTTTCACCAGCTAATGGCCCGTCGAAAGTGCTTCTTGTCTGTTGAAAATCGTTGCTTTCACTAGCTAACGACCCGTGAGAAATTCTCCTTAGCTGTTGAAAATCACTGCTTTCACCAGCTAACGACCC
The DNA here is from genome assembly GCA_032191745.1 of Picea mariana. Classification (NCBI taxonomy): domain Eukaryota; kingdom Viridiplantae; phylum Streptophyta; class Pinopsida; order Pinales; family Pinaceae; genus Picea; species Picea mariana. The sequence goes on from JASDQU010101187.1 coordinate 427,449, forward strand.
GTGAGAAATGCTCCTTAGCTATTGAAAATCAYTGCTTTCACCAGCTAACCATCATCTTTAAAACACGCGTTAGTTGTTGAAAGCTTTTTTATGAAAAATTTAAAGAGAAGACCTTTATGGATTGTCTTATTTMTAAGACATGAATTAAAACCTAAGTTTTGCTACTAGAAAAACTTAAAACAAATTTGGMGAAAAMTACTAATAGCCATGCTATCAACCAAAAATGGAACCAAAGTGACTTATTCACTTTGGGAGCTAACAGGACCCTTAACAATTCTACCTAGGGAATACTTCATATCACTCCATGGCACAATGCATAAAGAAGGATTATGGTGATGTAGAAAAGGGAAAGTGAGGCTACAAGGTAGCCTCCATCCAGGATGGCGTAGTGTGCCTTTCTTGTCAGCTTATAGCTGGAAAGATCGTTTGAAAGAACCGTCCCACACAGGTCACCGAATTCATAGTAGACCTCACAGGAAAGTGCATGGAGGGGATGCAAATGAACTCGGTGAGCTACCTCATCAACGAGTTTGATAAGGACTATTGTGAAGCACATGATCAGGGGTATGAATTCCATTTAAATTGGTTATTGGTATTAATCACATTTTTCTCTTAGCAGATGCTGGAACAAGCGACATTTCCAGAAGTTGATCCATCAGAGTCATTGGCCGCGAGGTTCTCTAACTTGTGGTATACAAATGATATGTCGAAGCAGTTTCATTCAAACATTGTGTTCCATGCCTACTACCTACAGCTGAAGCATGCCATTGAGGCATTTCCATGCATGACACCGAACACATTGCACCAGTACATACTACTAGCGAAGTTCAACACATATCAACACTTTATCTATATCACTACGTGTAGGGATGAAAGAAAGGAAGATTTGTAGTCATATTATAAGCTGACCGACGAAGACATGGAGGAGATCACCAAAGAATAGCCAGCAGAGTTCCTTGTATCAGTTGAATCTTCAGAACTCTCTGACCCTGACATCATCGGAAGTCCCTTGGTCACTCGGGTCGAGCATGCTGGACAAACTAGCACAAAGAAAAAGAAGAAAGTGCAGAACGTAGAAATTGATGAGGAGGACAGTGCCTCAGAGGAAAGTGGGCCTGACTCGCCCACAGGAGGAGGAGGAGATGAATTAAATCAAGAAGGAGGGGAAGAAGGAGAAAAGAAATAAAAATGTGAAGTTACACTGCCAAAGGATGCCCCTACCGAGGCTGAAAAATTGAAGAAGAGGAAGGTTTCTCCACAAAAACCCTCAGAAAGAAATAAGACATGCACCAGTAAGCCCAAAATGAAGTCCACTCTCACAGAGGATGATGTCAATCTAATCATTGTATCCAAGGATGATTCAAAATATATCTTGCAGTGTTATGTATCAAAGAAGGAGACATTATATGAAAGAATAGAGAAGGAGTTGAAGGAGATACAACAAGCCATCCATTTGAGTCATGCAATACCTACTGCCCCCTCTTCATCGAAGATTACAGAATTAGGGGATGAGCCCTCCCAATTACAAAGACTAGAAGATGCAATAGAGACTTGGATTTAGCGAGTCCAAGAAGAAAAGGAGCAGGCTACAGAAGCCTTGAAGCAATAAAAGGAGGAGTTCTTAGAGCAACTCCGAGTTACGGAGAAGGAGAAGGATGAAATTTGGGCTATGTTCGAGGAGAAAAATGCAAAGATACAAAAATAAAAATACCAGTTTCTCGCAGAGAAGTCTGTGGTCAAAGAAGCAGTGACTAAAGCACTTCGCTCTATGTCAGGCTTGACACAGGAGGAACACGAAGCAGTTGAGATCCAAGTGACGAAGCTCGTTGAGGCCATCCAGGAGCTTCAAGCATGGGTAATGGAGTTGGAACTTCAATCAGTACCTAACAATCCGTAGGAAGTACATTACCAAAGGGAGGAAGTAGAAAAGAGCACAATTGGAAGGATCAAGATCCTCGCATTAGAATGTAAGTAGTTGAGTGATCGAAGTGCAAAAACCTATGAAACTAGAAACTGGAAACTGGAAGTGAAGCTCTAGGAGGCGAAACAACATGCATCTACTATGCAAGCACAGATGAAGCTCCTTACTATGGTTGAGTGAATGAAGAGATCACAGGAGAAGCGTGCAATCCAAAAGCAAATTACTGCCATCCAAAGAAGATTCATGGAAGTTACAAGGAGACTACAATCGGTGCAGGATGAAGTCTACACGATTTTTGAAGAGATTGAAGGACAAGGTTCCCAACTAGACCAAGTGGTTGCGATAGTGGAACAACGCTTGGAAGGGCTTGTTATAGAGAAAGTGATCCATCAGTTTTCCAAGAAGGAGGCTATGGCGAAGCAACAAGTCGAGGCATCTTGATGCCTTTGAAGCAGCGTTGCCCAGATCTAAGTGACTCAGGACGAGTCACAGGTGAGTGTTGGGGGGATTTTTTCCCTTGACCAATTTTTGAGGAAACATTGGTCGTGTTTGACCAATTTTGGGACTTCGACAGGTTGGTCAAAGATGGAGTGCCTAGGAAAAGCTGAGATCATGGGATCTCATTTATTTTGTGGGCTTGTGGACCCAACAAAGGGTTTACTAGGGTTTATGTAACGGGTTATGGGATGTCGACCCATGGGTTTACCCATGTTTAGGACTATTTGTAAATGTATAAATAAGTATCTAAGCGATGTAAGAGGCATGGTTGGCTTAGTGCAAGAATATGTTAGGGCTGGCAAATCTAAGTGAAAGAGGTTGTAAGTTGCTTTTTGCGAACTAGTTGTGTAAAGTAAGGCTCTGTGCTACTAAGGAGTTGGCTTTGTGCCTTGACCTGATACTGGGAAGGAGGATCTGGTGCGTAACACACAGATCTCATGTCCTCTGTAGATTTTGGGCTCTATGGCTTTGTGCATAGGAGCAGATGAATGAAAGAAGCTTGAAAACTAATAAAGAATAAGAAGAAGTTGGTGGACGTAGAACCACACTGGGTTGAACCACGTATATCCTGTGTCTTTATGTGCTTTGTTTGATGTGACTTATGTTGTTTATTTTTTTAGTGCTACTGTTATAATGTATGATGAATGTGTCTGATGTTGTTTCTTAGTGCTTAATGGTATTAAATATGAATGAATTCTAGATCTAGGCTAATGTTATGTGCTAAGTGATTGAAAGGGTTGGATCCTTCTTGTTACTGTGTTGATTTGTAATAAGGGTGTAATCTGCGATGTGAATGAGACTCATGAACTGATACCTATTGTTGTAAAAATTTCTCTATTAAGTGTTGTAATCACAGATATGTGTCCCAGCTTGGTTGTAGACACCTGAGTCCTGCAACCCCCCCCTGCCTCTACCTCGGGTGAGACTTCATCTACTTCACAAGTGTTGTTGAAAGGGCCGGTAGTTAGGGTTTTGTTGGTGTGTTGTTGAAGCATTGAACCCTAGGTATTCCCCTGTGCCAACACCTACCATTGATGACTGCAAGCCTCAAGGTACTAATAAGACTCTAGGTCTCGTATCCAGAATAAATGAGCTGAAGTGGATGGAAAGAGACCTATTGAAAGGAGAGAATTAAGGCATCTCTCATCAGTCAACATGAGGTACAAAGTAGAAGCTTCATGATTTTGTGGAAATTGGACAATGAACATGTTCATGAACCAACAACCATGTGTGTCTTTCACGTGTGCCAAGTGCAAGTGGTACACGAAAAAAACCCTCTGAATAGTAGCCAATGATGAAAATTATTGAAAAAGGCAAGGAAACCACCAATATGTCTAATGGTAACCAAGACACTGCATGAATCCCAATGTGTGAATAGATGTATTTCCATTGAACACAAGGGAAACCACCCAGTCAATGACCAATGGTGAAATTTCGACTGCTGGGTTCAAGGTTACCTACCAATTATGAAATTATGGCCAAGGTGCATGATAGGACTACAATATCATGTGATTCTAAGACAAACTAAGGATATGGAAAACATCAGAAATCAAAATTTTTGAGGAGTGGCCAACACAGGTTGATATAATTCCTTTGAAAAAGAGCATGAGACGTCTAGAGGACTCTGAAAGCATAGACCCAATGATGAAACCATAAGATGAAAGAGGCATCAATGAAATTATCTATAGGGACTGGAAGAGTAACCAGTCTGTAGAGAAGACTCTGTAACGAGATCATGTTCCTAAGGCCATGCTAATCCTAAAATTATGATGATGAATGGACTCAATAACTTTGTGATATGTTCAAAGGTGACATGACTGCTGCCAATACAAGATAATACTCCCTTCCTTGTCGTTTTCTTTTTTTTTTTCATAGACAAATTAATGTTGCGATATAGAGGAGGAAAAGAGTGTCTCAAGTAATAAAAACTAGTTCTAGTAGTGGAACATACCTATGCTCAATGTGGGGAAATGCATGTGGGATATGGGCACTCGGGGGAATATTCCCTCCTAGGTATAGGGTTTCAAATTGCGAAGGATATAAACAAGGAACTGCTTGGTTGAGGATGCAAATTTGTTTTTGAGGCAAACAATTTATAACGAAAAGAGAGAACTGGCTATAGGCTCAATACTGCAAGCAAGGGCATGATATTCAATCATAACTTAAGGCCTTCTGGGAAAAATTGCATAGGGTGAGGAAAATTTTCTATAACAGGAACCTCAGAAAGGACATGGATAAGAAATCAGAATCAGTACAACAATGAAGAATGCACACTCGCTCTACAAGCTAAGCAGAAGAAATGTGGTTGGTATGTTGACAGTGGATGTTCAAAACACATGATAGGTGATAGAGAAGGGTTTCTTACATTAAGAAATGAAAGACATGGATCAGTCTCCTTTGGAAATGGTGATTCAACTAAAATCATTGGAAAAGGCACAATCAGAATTGGGAACAAGAATACAAAAGCAGGAAATGTTCTTCTAGTAGAATATATGAAAAATAATCTTCTAAGTGTGAGTCAAATGTGTGACCAAGGTCATAAAGTTACTTTCGATTCACAAAAGTGAGAGATAAGAAAAGAAGGTTCAAGAAAATTGATTTCTACAGCTACAAGAACTTCAAGCAACATATATGTGTTAAGTGAAATTGGAAATGGAAAGCGTTGTTTAGGAAAGGAATATGAAAGTTGGCTATGGCATAGAAGAATGGGTCGCATACATTTTGATAACCTTGTCAAAGTCAGCAAAAGAGAAGCAGTCAGAGAAATGCCCCAGATCATGAAACCAACCAACACTTTATGCAAGCATTGTCAACAAGGAAAGCAAACAAAGACCATGTTCAAATCAATGGAATATTCAACAACAATACCACTGGAAAGTGTGCATACTCATCTAGTTGGACCAACTACAACAAAGGGTTTAAAAGTTGATAAATAATTTAGGTTATTAGTTGATGATTATACAAGAATGAATGGAGTTAGATTTCTCAATAATAAGTCAGAAGCTTTTGAAAACTTCAAGATCTGCAAGGAAATGGTTGAAAATGAGATGGATTCAAAAATCAAATGCTTGAGATCTGATAATGGAGGAGAGTTCACTTCAAAGGAATTTATGTAATACTGCAGCAGTCATTGAATAAAAAGGAAATTCTCTGTTTCTAGGACACCTCAACAGAATGGAGTTGTTGAAAGAAAGAACAAGACAGTACACGAAATGGCTCGAACAATGCTAATGGATTCTAAATTGACAGATATTTTTTGGACATGGGCAGTTCATACAACAATTCACATTCAGAATAGAGTAATGCTCAGAAACAACACTGACAAAACTCCCTACGAGCTATGGAAAGGAAGACCAACAAATGTGAAACACTTTCTAGTTTTTGGAAGCAAATGCTACATCAAAAGAGAAGATGGCAGAATGGGAAAGTTTGATTCTCGTGTGGACAAAGGATTACTTGTTGGTTACTCAAGTACAAGGAAATCATACAAGTGTTACAAACTGAGATTGAACAAAGTTGTGGAAAGAATCAACATAACAATTAATGAAACATGTAGACAAGAATTAAAGGAAGAAGAAAATGAATCAATGGAACAACTTTACGAAGAAGAAACAAAAGATGAAAAATAAGTAGAATGGGAAGATGAAGAGGATCCGACAGAAGCAGAAGAGAAATTTCAACAAGTGCTTCCAAAGAAACCTAGTAGACGAGTACAAAATAATCATCCTTCATATCAGATTATCAGAAACAAAGATGCAGGAGTTGAGACTAGAAGAAGAATATGTTCACCAGAACAAACTCACCTAACACTCTCATCTACGATTGAAACCTGTTTTGAAGAGGCCATCAAGGATGAATTTTGGAATAAGGCCATTGATGAAGAATTGGATCAAATAGAGAAAAATGACACTTGGGAATTGGTTCCAAGACCAAAGGATAAGAATGTGATCGACAGAAAGTGCGTATACATGAATAAATTGAATGAATATGGACAGATTAGAAGAAACAAAGCTAGATTGGTATGTAAAGGATATGCACAGGTTGAAGGAATTGACTTTGAAGATACATTTTCCCCAATTTCCAAAATGGAAGCAATCTGATTGCTTTTAGCTTATGCAAGCTCCAAAAATATTAAAGTGTATCAGATGGACATAAAATCATATTTTCTGAATGGAGAAATTGAATAAGAAGTCTACATTGAACAACTAGAAAGATTTCAGTTGTCAGAGAACGTAGATTATGTGTGTAAATTAAAGAAGGCCTTGTATGGTCTAAAACAGGCTCCTAGAGCATGGTACTCTAGACTGGATAAATATCTACAGTAGGTAGGGTTTAGAAAAGGAAGTGAAGATAGAAACCTCTGCATCAAGGTAAGTCAAGATAGTATTTTATTAATTGAAGTTTATGTTGATGATATTATTTTTGGTAGTGATGATGACAGGTTAAGCTAGAAATTTGCAAAGGATATGCAAAATGAATTTGAAATGTCATTACTTGGAGAACTATCCTTCTTTCTGGGACTTCATATACGTCAAAGAAACCAAGGAATTTTTATTTCTCAAACCAAGTATATTGGATAAATGATAAAGAGGTTCGGAATGGAATATTGCAAACCAGTTGCAAGTTGAGGAAAGATGATGATTCAAATTCTACAAATCAGAGGTAATACAAATCAATGATTGGTAGCCTACTGTATGTGACAACATCCAAACCAGATGTAATCCAGGTAGTTAGACAGGTGGCACGATTTCAAGAAACACTAAAGGAATCCCATATATTAGCAGTGAAGA
>JASDQU010101187.1:434677-454776 GCA_032191745.1 Picea mariana
AGTTGCAAGTTGAGGAAAGATGATGATTCAAATTCTACAAATCAGAGGTAATACAAATCAATGATTGGTAGCCTACTGTATGTGACAACATCCAAACCAGATGTAATCCAGGTAGTTAGACAGGTGGCACGATTTCAAGAAACACTAAAGGAATCCCATATATTAGCAGTGAAGATGATTTTCATATATCTCAAAGGAACATAAGAGTTTGGATTATGGTATCCAAAAGGAAAGGATCTATCATGTATTGCCTACATAGATGCATACTGGGTAGGTTGTATTGATGACCGAAGAAGCACCAATGGAGTAGTGTTCTACTTGGGTGAGTGTTTAGTATCATGGTTAAGCAAGAAACAATCATCAATATCTTTATCTACAACTGAGGAAGAGTATATTGCAACAACAACATGTTGTACACAGGTTCTTTGGATGAAACAAACTCTGATAGATATACAGGTTGAGCATGATGATCCCATTCCAATCTATTCTGATAATACAAGCGCCATCAGTATCTCAAAGAACCCAGTGATGCACTCCAAGACGAAGCACATTCCAATCAAGTATCACTTTCTACGGGAACAGGTTGCATAAAAGAACATCAGAGTTGAGTATGTGGGCACAAAAGAACAAGTGGCATGCATCTTTACAAAACCACTTCCACGGGAAGCCTTTGAGTATATTCGCCAGAGACTCAGAGTTATTTCTTCTCCAAAATGAATTATTTTTAATGCTTATCTTATATGTCCTATATGTACACGAGGAAGCACCATAAAGAGGACAGTTCAGTTAGGGGGAGCAACCTCGGATGGAAAAATGCCTTTGCCATTGATGACAAAGGGGGGGAGATTTATCAGATGCAGAGGACAGGGGAATGGTTCCAGGGGGGGCATGAGCGATATTGCATGAAATGATTTCAGTATTGCATCAGATTATTTCCATCAATTCCAAAGGGAGATATTTTTTATTAAGGTTGGTTGTCATTGATGTCAACTCTTGAAGGAAGTTGGAGAACCCGAGATTTGGGTAATGGACCCAAGTTTGTTTGATGGATAATGGTATGAGTTTTGATATTTTTGAAGGTAATACTATTCTATATGGATATTACATGTCATTCCATTTCCATTGGTATGTGGAACGTCACATAACTCCTCACGGTTAGAGAGTTATTGCCATGTGAAGTTGGAAAACCCTCATGAGTCATCTAGAAGCCCCAAAAGGTCAAAGTAGTCAAAGTGGTTTAAGCTATTTTTAGAAGGTAAATCATAAAGTGAAGTGATGATTGTACTATAATTCAAAGTGAATACAAAATAAATTATTTAAATAATAAATTTAATGGAGAAATTACTAAGTTGACAAGTGGTTAGAAGTAGGTTAGCCCTAAAATAAAGAAAGTAGTTTAAGATGGTTAGAAGGTAACCTCTTGAGGTAAAGTGAAGTGATGCGTGTACTATAATTCAAAGTGGATACAAAATAAATTAATTAAATAATAAATTTAAAGGATAAATTACTAATTGGACAAGTGGTTAGAAGTTGGTTAACCCTAAAATAAGGAAAGTGGGTTAATATGGTTAAAAGGTAACCCCTTGAGGAAGCTACGTGAAAGTATGAATAAGAGGCAAGGCTCTCTCATTTTATATCACACTTGAGAATATTTAATATCTATAGTTGAGTGAGGTAACCAAAGGATATTTAACCCGAATTTCAGAGAGAAGGTGAAGTCAAAAAGGCTGAAATTCAAGGAAGGATAAATTATTTTGATGATGCTTTCTAAGGTATGTTATTTACAGGTCATCTCACCATTTTCGCAATAAATTCGTTTCTAGAATGATTTAAAACATGAAATTGATAGGAAATTGAGAAAACATATCYAAATAGTTGTGGCATGAATGTCATCTTGTGGGTCATTGTAGTTTTGGAGTTACACTCCGTGGAAAATAGGGTTTGCGGCTAGTCCTGAAACTAGTCTAAAACATGTGTTTCGAGTAAAATTATCATAAATTCTTCATAACAGATCCAAATTAAGTAAGACCAAATGTTTTGGTTAGAGTACAGGCTTTAGTATTCTTTGTAAAATATTCATATCCATACCACAAATATTCTGTGTGGGGCACGCTCTACAAGTTCGCTCTCTAGAATATGCCATAATGCAACAAGGTATGCAATTTTTTCTATAACTCCTTTTCTGAGAGGCTCCAAGTAGTGACACTTGGAGGAATCGCATAAAACAACTAAAGAAAATTGTATACTATTTTCATATCTTTATTCATTATAGGTACATAGTTATAATTATTTCAAGTTATGGTTGTTGACTAATCCAAAACTAGTCATGTGAGACTAAAGAAAAGTTTGATGAAAATGATAGCGTCTTGTTGTTAAATTTAAGGAAGGTTTGAAGGTATGTGATCATATACACCAGGTCTACTACAGAATTACAAATCAGATTTGGATGATGAAATTGATGAGGGATTTTGGTTGAGGTACATGTTGGGTACATGGTTGAAACAAGTAGTTGATGAGTTGGCACATACATGATGTGTATAGTTGATGATGTTGGTACATCTTGATGAGTCATAGTTGATGAGTAGTTGATACATGATTGGTACATACTTGGTACATGGTTGGATGCACTTGTTTATGGTACAGATTGATTACAAGATGTTTGGTACAGGTTGGTACATGGTTGATGCACTTGTTTATGGTACAAGTTGATTACAAGTTCAAGTACATGTTGATGCATGGTTCAGGATTATTGGTACAGGTTGTTTGGTACAAGTTTATTGGTATAGGTTTACAACAGTATATCTCAAAGTGATAGTGTGACAGTGGTTCCATCATTCTAATTATTCATCAAGGTGGTTGGACAGGGCAAGGACAGGTGGTTGTAGCCACCTTCCGATTGTATCCAGAGAACATGGGGGATTGTAGCCTCCTTCTGGTTGTAGCCAGAGAATTGGGGAGTTGGAGCTTCCCTCGGGTTCTAGCCTTAGAAACTAGGGGGTTGGAGTCTCCTTCCAGTTGAAGATGGAAAACAAAGGAATTTGGTGCTTGTTGCTTGGTTTACTATAGTCATGCGCTCTAGTCAATATGAAAGCATCACCCCTCACCATATATACATCCGCGGATGCAGGGTTGTTCGAAGGTGGAGAGGGTCCTTGGCTGCCCCCTTTCGTGCTTGCAGAGGCCTGTGTTATATTTTTCCCATGTTGGAATGGATTGGTTAACACAGCAGGTTGTTGTTGTGTCACAAACTTTTGGGCCTCTGCAAGATGGGGACAAAGGTGGGTCGAGTGGTCCTCCACGCAAAGGTTGCATGGATGCCTTGCCTTCCGTTTCTCAGTATTTCCCTCGCCAACATTATCGGTGGGTTTCTTATCCCCCTTACCCTTATTTCGTTGTTTTTTCTTTCCTTCAGGCTATTGGGTGGCCTTTGGATTAGTCGATTGCACTATGTGTACATCCGACGTTTTGGTAGGGGGAGCATCCAAAGCAGTAGTTTGGTTGGCCATTGTGTGTTGTATAGAAAATTGTTGCAACTGATTCGTTAGTTTCTCAGCGGGCTTTGTTTGTGTTGAGCCAACAATACCATCGGCATGTGGTCTAGCTCTCTGCCTAGTTTTATCAACTATTGAGCGTGGTGCATCTGGCAAGATCTCGTATAATAAACCNAGTCGATTGCACTATGTGTACATCCGACGTTTTGGTAGGGGGAGCATCCAAAGCAGTAGTTTGGTTGGCCGTTGTGTGTTGTATAGACAATTGTTGCAACTGATTCGTTAGTTTCTCAGCGGGCTTTGTTTGTGTTGAGCCAACAATACCATCGGCATGTGGTCTAGCTCTCTGCCTAGTTTTATCAACTATTGAGCGTGGTGCATCTGGCAAGATCTCGTATAATAAACCGGACTGAGAATATATTAGCTCAAGTTGTTGAGCTCTCATGATGATGTCTTCTTAGGAAAATACTCTCGACATCGCGACATCTTTGGACAACTGTGGGACCAAAGACTTAAGGAACCACTCGAGCAGGAATGCTGGTGGGACTAGTACCTTAATTAAACTATTTCGGCGTCTCCATTCTCGGATGTGATCAGAGATATGGTCCGCTTTTGTCTGTGAAAAATTGGCCAGCAATTATGTGCTAGCATCGTATCTCACAGGTAACTGGAAATGGTTTAGGAAATCCATGGCCAATTCACCGAAGGAAGAGTATCTTGAGCAGTCGATATCAATGTACCATTTCACGACACTCCCAATGAGAGTACGTTGAAACAATCGCAACTATTTGGAGTCGTCTTTCAATGAGTTAGATGAGAACCAAAGATGGAAGGTAGTCACATGATCTCCTGGATCTTCCTTAGGCTTGGCTTCAAATGTGGATCGTGACAGATAGGTTCATTCAACAACCTTGTCAAGTCTGGCAAATGCAAAGTTTCTAGGAAGGGTAGTTTGGGTTGTTGGTGATAACCTGGGAAAAAGGGGCTTGGAGTTTGACTGGCACTAGGTTGCCAGGAAAAGTTTGGCTACTGGCCCAGATTCTAGTAAAAAGCATGGCCATGGCCAGCGTATGGATTTTTCATGTGCAGAGACATCATCGACTAATTTCCAAAATAGGACATAGATGGTTGGGCATGCATTACATTTGAAGGACTTTGGGAAGGATTTCCCCATGTCGGTCCTGTGGGGATAGGCATAGTGTTGATGAAAGATAACATCAACGACATGTCCATAACACTAAAAGAAACTAAAAAGTAATAGTACAAAGACTATACATATGTCACAAAAAGTTACCCACAGTGACCTGCCTATGAGTAATACTTCTTGAGGTAGAGCCCATTTCTAGGCTCCGCCAAAGCATTCCCTTCAAATTCAACCAGATGATAAGCGCCCTTTTTTAAAACCTCTTTTATAATGAAAGGTCTGAACCACATGGGTTTGAATTTTCCTTCCCCCAGGGGGTCCTTATCTTGGTCATAGACCAGGACAAGGTCTCCTTCAGAGAAAATCCGAGGATGAACGAACCTATCATACTGACAATTGACCTTATGTTTGTGAGCCTCGTTTTCCAGGGCCGCATCACGACACTTCTCATTGAGCTGATCAAGGTATACGAACCGTTCTTCAAGTGGAGAAGTGTCTGGCAATAATTGTACTGCCAACTTTAGAGATAGGATCTAACATTCGATAGGAAAGATTGCCTCCATCCCGTAAATGAGTTGGAAAGGTGAGAAACCAGTTGCAGTCTTAATAGATGTTCGGTAAGCCGATAATGCTGAGTATAACATCAAATGCCAATTTGACTTGGCTAAGTTGATCGTTCACTTTAGAATGGTCTTAAGAGTTTTGTTCACAACTTCCCCCTAACCATTTTCTTTGGGGTAGTAGGGTGACAAATGTTCCTACCGTAACCCAAGATTTGACGTTAACTCAGTCATCATGTGGTTTTGAAAGTGACTACCATGGTCAGTGACAATCTCCCTTAGGATGCCGAACCTTTCTATTATCTAGTTGAATAAAAAGAGAGATTCAGTCTTTCCATCATCTTTAAACGTTGGCATAGCTTCAACCCACTTTGTGAAGTAGTGTACAACTATGATGATATAGCGGTGCCCCCTTGCTCAAGGAGGGTTGCATGTAGCGTAATCAATCCCCCACTTGGTGAAGGTACCAACTATGATGACAGGAAATATGGGAGCGGGATGTGCCCTCATCTTCTGAGAGAATATTTGGCATGGGTGGCACTTCTTGACCGATTCGATACAATCTTTGATAAGTGTCAGCCAGAAGTAACCTGCTCGTAGAATCTTTTGGGTTGTTTCCAACCCAGAAAAATGACCGCCACAAGCTCCGGTATGGCAATCATTAAGCACAATAATTGCTTCTCCGTGAGTGAGACATCAGCGTAGGATGCAGCCTACACCTCTCCGATACAATGTATCATCGAGTATGAGATAAATCTTAGCCTGATGGCGTATGCATTGACGCTCATCATGAGAAGCAGTGGTGGGGCACTTCAAATTCTGGAGATAGATAAATATATCTCTGTACCACGGATCCGAAGAGGTGATCAAAAACATATCTCCTCTGATAGGCGACTCTTCAGGCACAAGATCACCTGACTCAACCGGAAGTTCCGAAATAAGTTTTGTGAAGACCAATGACTTTTTGGACTTCACTGAAACGAAATCTAAGTCAAACTACTGGAGGATGACTATCCATCTACTAATTTTTCCACCTATTACCCGTCATGTCAACATGTACTGAAATGGATTCACGACAACAATGATGGTGGTCTTGCGAAACAGAACATAATGACAGAACCATTGAACATCATGGACTGTTGCCAATGCAAGTTTTTCTATATGAGAATAATTGAGTTCCGATCCTACGAGGCCTTATCTCAGGTAATAGATGACATATTCTAAGAACAAGTCATCTTCCTGAACTAAGACCATGCCAATGGTTGACTCTGTTGCAGCCAGATATAATAAGAAATCCTTGTTATAGTTAGGTGGCCAGAGCAGAGGGGCAGTTGTGAGCGCATGTTTCAATGCGGTGAAAGAGTGTTGAGCGACATCATCCCAATAAAAAGGAACGTCTTTTTTAAGTAGGTGCATAAAGCCCTTGGTGATCTCGATGTAGTTAGCGATAAAGCGTCTTAGAAAATTTTCCTTGCTCTATAGACTCTGAAGTTGAAGGATTGTGTGTGGGGAGGGAAACTGAATTATTGCCTCAACCTTGATAGGATCGACCATGATCCCCATTGTTGACACTATGAAACCTAACAAATGTCTTGACGTTACGCAGAAGCTGCACTTGTTTGGACTCAAGTGAATCCGAAAGTAGCGACAACGTTTCAAGATAAGTCGGAGGTGTGTGGGATGATCCGTTCTCTTGCGAGATCAAGATGCTAAATCATCTAAATAATCCTCGACTATATGCTTGAGGTCATGGAAAGCAAAATACATGGCCCACTGAAAGGTTGCTCCATCATTTTTAAGACCAAAAGGCATCTTACGATACGCGAATGTACCCCAAGGACAAATGAATGTCATTTTGTGTTGGTCTTCGGGTTATATTTGTATTTGATTATATCCTGAAAAACCATCCATGAAAGAAAAGGCCTCACAACTAGCACATTCATCAATGATCTGGTCGATGAAAGGTGTGGGAAAATTATCTTTGGGACAGGCCTTTTTCAAATCACGAAAGTCGGTAAATACACGAATTGTGCCTTGTTTTTTATTGACCGACACAGGATTTGACACCCATTGGGTCAAATCAATATGATAGATAAACTCGTCTTTTAGCAATTTCTCAACCTCAACCTTAATGGTTTCTACTTTCCTAGGATTAACTGGATGAAGATTCTGCCAAGCAAGCTTGGCATCAGGATACGTTGTGATTTCATGTTCGACTATTTTTTGATCGATACCTGGCATTTCCTCATAAGACCAGGAAAAAATGTCACAAAATTCTTTAAAAAGATTTGTATAGATTTGAATCTCTCCGGGGGAACAGTCAGCTCTGACGAAAACATTCTCCACGACGCCAGGATTTCTGGAGATATTGATCGGTATGGTTTCAGTGATGGTTTCCATATTACCCTAAGCATAAACTTTGTGGGTAGCTAAGAGATTAATAGGACAAGACCGATCTCCCGTCATAGTAATGGTGAATTATCTTGCTTCGATTAGGCTTAACTTTGGGAGGAAGCATGATCTGTGATGATGATATTCCCAGGGTTTGTCCGAACTAGTCATTGCTTCAATTATTGCTTCGTCAGAGGGCAATACCAAGTCTAAGGAATCGACGTCAGCAAGAGAACCCTGAGCCCAAATAGGCTCTAGAAATGGATCGAACTCTTGTGCAGGAGTTGTATCAGTGTTAGTAGAATCTTGCTGGACTAAAGAGTACGCTACTTCAGCTACGGACAAGGGCATGGACATTCCCGGGTGCCCTGTCCCATCCATCGTGGCCAACGGGGAAGGAAGTATCCACAGATCATCAAAGTAATTCGTGTGGAATGATGAAACTTGAAAAATCTCAACCTAATGGTGATTGGATATAAACTTGATATCACCTTGAGGGGGCGGGTAATCGAAGGTACCCATCAAAGATGGGCACAAACCAACCCCTACGTTTACTACACTTGATTGAGGATTATCAATCATCAGGACAGTGGATGCCCCCAATGCAGGGTCAAGTCTAGAGAAAGACAATTGATCGATGGTCACAATCTAGCCCTCCTGTGGAAACAACAAGACCTGGAAAACTGTAGCAACCACAGCTTGCATGGCATAAGTCCAACTCCTTCCTAACAAGAGATTATAGTCAAGGTGTGCGTCGACTACTTCTACCTCGACACACATGATCTTCCCTCCTAACTGCATGGGGAAAGAAGGAATGATACCATGTGGTCAGAACGAACGACTGTCGAAAGTGGTGAGGAGAGTAGGTGATGGAGACAAAACGGGCTGGCCAACGACCTTCCAACATGCCAATGACATAACGCATGTCGAGGCACCCTCATCAACCACCGTGCGGAAGATATTCCGAGTAAAAGTTTTTGTGGGATAAGTGATTACTATTTGAAATGCTACGTGGTAAGGCAGACGAGGTTTTAATTCGATTGTATCCAGCATGATTGTACCCAGACTACAAGTCTCGGTAGATCCTAAAGCGATTAACTAGGCTTTCCTCTGGGAAGGGCATCTTTGGAGAACCTCCAAAGTGAACATCGCACAAGGGGTTTGTGATAAATCTTCCACCATAGAGTAGTTCTAGGTGGCCCTTGTGTTTGGGTTATGAGAATCTTTTTTGAACGTGCCTTTGGGGATGCGTGTCATTGTTTCACCTAACGTCTTCTCAATCTGTAGAGGAAGAGATGGGAGTTCAGCTTCTTTACCCTTCTCAGAAGTGCTTGGTTTACTATAGTAATGCGCTCTAGTCAATATGAAAGCATCACCCCTCACCAAATATACGTTAGCGGATGCAGGGTTGTTCGAAGGCAGAGAGGGTCCTTGGCTGCCCCCTTCCATGCTTGCAGAGGCCTGTGCTAGATTTTTCCCATGTTGGAATGGATTGGTTAACACAATAGGCTATTGCTGTGTCACAAACTTTTGGGCCTCTGAAAGCCAGGGACAAAGGTGGGTCGGGTGGTCCTCTAGGCATAGATTGCATGGATGCCTCACCTTTCATTTCTCAGTATTTCCCCCGCCAACATTATCGGTGGGTTTCTTATCCCTCTTACCCTTATTTCATTGTTTTTGCTTTCCTTCAGGCTGCTGGGTGGCCTTTGGATTAGTCTATTGCACTGTGTGTACATCTGACGTTTTGGTAGGGGGACCAGCCAAAGCAGTAGTTTGGCTGGCCGCTGTGTGTTGTATAGACAATTGTTTCAATTGATTCATTAGTTGCTCAGCGGGCTTTGTTCGTGATGAACCAAAAATACCATTGGCATGTGGTCTAGCTCTCTGTCTGGTTTTATCAACTATTGAGTGTGGTGCATTTGGAAAGATCTCGTATAATAAACCAGACTGAGAATAGATTAGATCAAGTTGTTGAGCTCTCATGATGGCGTCTTCTTCAGAAAATACTCCCAACATCGCGACATCTTTGGACAACTATGGGACCAAAGACTTAAGGAACCACTCGAGCAGGAATTTTGGTGAGACTGGTACCTTAATTAAACTCTTTCGATGTCTCCATTCTCGGATGTGATCAGAGATATGGTCCGCTTTTGTCTGTGAAAAATTGGCTAGCAATTCTGTGCCAGTGTCGTATCTCACAGGTAACTAGAGATGGTTTAGGAAATCCATGGCCAATTCACCGAAGGAAGAGTATCTTGAGCGGTCGATCTCAATGTACCATTTTGTGTCACTCCCAATGAGAGTATGTTGAAACAATTGCAATTGTTTGGAGTCGTCTTTCAATGAATTAAATGAGCACCAAAGATGGATTTTAGTCACATGATCTCCTGGATCTTTGTTAGGCTTGGCTTCGAACTTTGGGATGTCTGAAGGAAACTTCATCTGCATAGGAGGCCAATGCAGATCATGACAGATAGGGTCATTCAACAACCTTGTCAATTCTAGCAAATGCAAAGTTTCCAGGAAGGGCAGTTTGGGTTGTTGGTGATAACCTGGGAAAAAGGGGCCTGGAGTTTGACTGGCACTAATTTTCCAGGAAAAGTTCGGCTGCTGGCACGGATTCTGGTAAAAACCATGGCCATGGGCAGCGTATGGATTTTGCGTGTGCGAAGACATCATCGGTTGATTTCCAAAATAGGACATAGATGGTTGGGCATGCATTACATTTGAAGGAATTTGGAAAGGATTCCCCCATGTCGGTCTCGTGGGGATAGGCATAGTTCTTTGTCCGGGGTTCCATTGCTTATGAAAATAATTACCCCAGATCAACATTCCTTATGAGGGAACGAATCCCTGCCAAGAATTCCAAGGCCCTGATGTGGAAGAAGTTCCTAGGTGTGCCCCCTATGCAAGAATAGTACCCTGCATAGGAATAGATTGTCCGAGACTGGGATTGCCCCCAGTCGAGAAAGCAGATGACGAGAAGGCATTGTTACCAAATGCATCGAACAAAGAAAATGGTTTCGAACCTACTGGCATGTTATGCAAAGGTGGTCATTGACTCCCTGCTCCAAGTAAACTATGGTGTGCAGGTGGCCCGATGGATTGCTGATGCGTGCCACCGAGCGAAGGGGACGAAGGAGGTATATGACCTCCCCCATAAGGGAAAGTGTTAAAAAGAGAAGGAGTGCCCCCCATGTGACCTTGCAGAGGAGCGTTATAGCTCCCTTCCCCCAGACCTGAAGTCTGTGAAGTGGAGTTGGAAAGTACAGGACTTGTACCTGAACTAGGCATCCCGTATGAGAACGGAGGGCCTGTCGCACTTGTTGTGAAAGGGGTTATGATTTCCGCAAGAGATGGGATCGGACCACTGTGCGATGTAGAGGCAGTTGATACCATGGTGGCTCAGACCAATGACGGTGGGTTGGGAGGTGGAAACTCTCCTATGGTGACAACCATAGTGGAAATTGAAGAATTCCCAGAAGGAGTAACAACATTTGTTTCCATTGCTACGTACGACACTGTCTCTCACTCATAAGGATGAATCGGTATGATGGTGGGTGATGAAAGATCAGTGGTGGAGGTTTCAACGAGACCAAAGGCTTTCACTCCAAGGTCTAAAATGGTTGATTCCTCTGGATGTTGGTCGGGCACAATTTCTTGTGACCGGGTCGCTTCAAAAGACCCTTGTTGGTATAGCTTTCTCCTTAGTGGTGGAAGGGGTGGCTCCAGTGTAACCGGTGGCAGGACAAGAAGCCTTCATGACCGATGAAGCTCATGATCCTCCACTATGTGAGAAGATCAAAGACACTCTAGGGCATTCTAGTCATTCAAAAACAACACACATTGGAAAAGTCCCTATAAGATAAGACAAGCAAACACTAAATTAATTGGAAGAACAGTTACAACAACCAACACTAGAGAAACTTACCGATGCAAGTGAAACTCAAAAACGGAAGCACCCTCTGGGTATAATTTGCAAATCATGGCCTGATGTCTATCCTAGGTACCGTGGTATACCCCCGTAGTCACCTGTGTATGTCCCTAGAAAATATAGGCAACTAGGTTGCCAGCGCGCGAATAGTCACCAAGCGGTTATAGTCGAAAGTCGGGTAGACCACAATGAGTAGGGTATCGAGCCTGAAACCTGGAAAGGGTATCGAGAGAAAGTCGTCCAAAAGATAACTGAGGACCTTGAATGGATTCGATACCCACGAAGCTTCGTGGCAAATGCAATCGACGAAATCCCAACACAAGCCCTCGATATGTGTTCTCCACTACGATTGGTCCAGCTTTGGAGGGGTTATCTCCGCTACCTTTCCACACATGACCTCGTGTTTATCCCCTGTGTTAGAGGGGGGTTCCAGATAACTTTCACGATACTGGACTTGGACACTCCCTAACTCAGACTCCAATGTTTCATTTTAATGGCCTTGAAGAGTTTCCTCTCCAACCTAATCCAAGGCCCTAATCCTGAACTAGTTGATTAACCCTACAAACATAAAAGTCTAATGATTTTTAGATTTTAGCATTAATTGTATGGCTTGTCTTATATCAAAGGTTATGAAAGTGAAACTAGTGATGTTTGAGAGATGAAAGGAAAAATGAAAAGAAAGCTGGAAACAAAAAACTTCACTTAACGCAAATTTTAAACAACTTTTCAAATTTAGACAATTTTCTAAGATTTTTGAACAACAAACTCAAAACAGAATTTCACTCGACTACGAGCTACTTATGATCTAAGTAAACTGCAAAGAACTTATGAAAGAAAAGACTTTTTCCTGGTTACTAATTCAAAACAACACTTTTCAACCAAACAAGAAAATGAAAGATTTTTTTTTTTTATTTGAATGCTCACAAAGAAAAAAGGAAAAATATCAACAAGCCAAAAACCAAGAAAAACAATTATGGACTAATCGCAGATCGCAAAGAATCACTTCAACAAATCACACACTAGAAACTTAAAAAAGGACTCTCACACTTGTCTAAAAACCCTAAATAATATCTTGATGAAAAATTTTAAATGAAAAAAAGAAAGCTATGGCTGAGATCAAACCTAAGCTATTGACTGCTAAGACAGAGATTCAAGATCCTGAGAGGTATAACTCTTGTGAAGGGAAAGGATGACTGCCTCTCCTTCAACAAAAATTGTCCTTCACAGGCACACTAATGACAGCTCAACATCAAGCATGTGCACGCGATCTGTGTAGAGCCAGAGGGCGTGTACACGCATGTTGGTGTTATACAGGCTGTGTTTATCTCTAAAACTCTGAAACAAATAAAAATAGAAAATCCAAACCAGGAAGAGACCACTGATATTGAGAACCAGGATCTCTTGAAGGCTTAGACACTTTCTTTAACAGAAAAAAAAAAGATGTAAGGAAAAAATTCGTAAAACAAATCAACCTGAGATGAACCCTAATCTATAGACTGCAAAACAACCGAGACTAGAAAGAGTTCCAAAAAAACCCTGAGAATGACTGATTCTGACAGGGAAGAAGATGACTGCCTCAAAATTTTTCTGGAATCTACACGCTACTGTTACTTCTTTAGCTATCATTTACACGTGGGTTGTAAGAAAGTAGGGCACATGTACACACATGCAGACCTTATGTAGGCCGCGTGTACCTCTGTGGGTCTAAAAAAAAAATTACTGTCGAGCATAGGAACAGAGATAACTGGTATGGAAGACCAGAATCTCTGTCATCTCAGACTTTGCAGAAAATTCAAAGAACAAAAGAAAACCAGTCTTTTAAAAATATCCAAAAATATTCCCAGGAACCCTAGAGACTTCCCCAGTACGGTCGCCAATTCTGATGTGGTGGGAAATCCCCCTATGGACTAGAAAATAGGGTTATATTATGCATGCAGATATGACCAAAAGAAACCTACTTTCTACCTTCGTCCCAAACCTAATCCCCACTTCTTTTCAGCAAATACATGGTTAGACTAACATACCTTGTTCTGGATGTTCGATGTCGATCCTTCTTCATGCTTGATCGCTTGTTAGTAGCTCTCCTCCCAAAGATGACCTGCATACCCAACAAGCAAGAAACTACACATGCATTTTACCTACAGACTAATGGGTTAGAGATTCAAACATATATTTACTAAACTATGAAGAACTCATATAGTGGGATGGGAAAAGCATTTCTTTATTATTAACTTTAATGAATCAACTTACAATGTCGAGACCGGCCACTGCTCCATGAACCTGATCCTAGGCTCCTCTTCAAATGTCCTTCAACTTCTTTGCTTTGTATCTCTTCTTGCACAAGGATGGCTAAAGGGTTGGGACAATGGGAATGTGCAATTGGGCAGAGTTTCTTTACTCTTATTCTCCTCCTCCAAATGGGACCCCTAACCCTTCTTTTATAGGCTAGAAGAAGATAGGTATTTGGATGAACCCTCGATCATGCATGGCCGGGAGTTTCAGTTAACTCACCCAAAGTTGTGTGTTCCGTTAGCAACTTTCCTTTTTTCATGCTTTTGTAGGTCCACGCAGGTTGTTTTAGGCCAGCTAGCGTGCAATAATGGAGTAGGGCGTGTGGGCCCTTATAAAAGAGGTTTTTTAAAGAGTTGTTCAGTAGTTCTTTGGAAAAGAATGGATCTGAGATGGCTTGATACCAGGTAAGAATGTATGGTGCAAATTAGGGTTATAACAAGCGCCTAATTTGATGGTACATTGTTGCAGGTTATCAATCATCAGGACATTGGATGCTCCCAATGAAGGGTCAGGACGAGAGAGGGATAATTGATCAACGATTACTATTTGTCCTTCATGACGAAAACATATTACATGAAAAATGAAGGATACAACCGATGTCATTAAATAAGTCCAACTTTGTCCCAACAAAAGGTCATATTTTAGAGGTGCATTGACTACTTCAACCTCCACACACACATTGTTTCCCTCCAATTGCACGAGGAAGGAGGGAATTGTGCCATGCAGTCGAAACAGATGGTTGTCAAACATAGTTAACAATGTAGGAGACTAAAACAAATTGAGTTAACCAATAGCCTTCCAACATGAAAACAACATCATGAAAGTTGGCGTACCCTCATCTACCACCGTGTAGAAAATATTCCGTGTCAACGATTTCGTGGCATAAACCACTACTATATGGAAGGAGACGTGGTAAGGAAAATTAGGTTTGTGATCGTAAGGGTAAAAATGATAGCTCTCGATTTACTTAGCTCAGTGACACCTAAAGAAGACAATCATGTTTTTCTTTGTGAGGGGAAACTATGGATAAATTCAAAAGCAGATATCGCACAAGGGGTTTGTGCAAGATCTTCAATTACAAAATAGTTTCAGGCAGCCCTTTCATTCGGATTGTGAGAAGATTTCTTAAATTCACATTTAGGGATGCGAGTTGTTGTTTCTCCCATGGTATTCTCAATATGAAGAGGAGGAGATTGGTTGGAAGATTCTTTTCTCTTCTCAACAGATTTAGGCATTCTCTAATCATGAGCCCTGGTTTGAAGATGAGCATATGATCTTATCATGTATACATTTGTGGATCAAGTATTAGCATTATGCATGGGGGCACCCTTATTTCCCCCAATCACGGTTGTGGATGAGGAATCTTGTGTCATATTATTCCCTTGAGGGAAAGGGTTAGTTAACACAATATGCTACTAATGTGCCAAAATATTATGGGATTCCTCAAGTTGAAGGAATTTATGAGTCAAGTGATTGTCTGCGCAAATATTACAAAGAAACTTAACCTTTTTCTTCTCATTTTTTTCCTCACCAATATTGTTAGAAACCTTTTTATCCCCCTTAACCTTCTTTCCTTTACCCTTTATTTTCCCCTCGGACTATTGGTTCTCTTTGGTGTTCATCATCTGCGCACTGTGTTCTTCTGACGTGTGGGTGGCGGGGGAAGTCATACTAGAAGTTTGTCTTTCCAAAATCTTTTGCAACGACAACTGTTGCATTTGGTTGGAAAAATAATATGTGGGATTACTTTGTGTTGACCCTATTATACCATCAGAATGAGGCCCAGACTCGGTTCTGTAAAGTCAAAGGTTGAACATGGTGTGTCAGGAAGAATCTCATACAACATACCTAATTGAGAATAAATCAATTCCAGTTGCTGATCCCTCATTATAGCCTCTTCCTCAAGAAAACACTCCAAAAGTTGTGATGTCTTTGGAGACACAAGGAACCAAATACTTCAGGAACCACTCAAACAAAAATGTAGGAGGGAAATTTAATTTGATCAAGCTCTTCTGGTGACACCATTTTAGGATGTGATTAGATATATGGATGACCTTAGTCTACTCAAAATTGGCTAGCAACTATGTATCGACATCGTATCTCACTGGTAGCTGAAAATGGATTAAGAAAACCATTTCCAGATCCTTAAAGTAAGCATACTTCAAGCCATTGAGCTCAATATACCACTTCGAAACACCCCTATGAGAGTGGGTTGAAACAAGCACAACTTGATGGAGTCATCATTCAAGGAGTTGAAGGAGCACCACAAGTGAAAAGTTGTAACATGATCGCCCAGATATTCGTCGGGTTTGCCTTCAAATTTTTGTATGTCTGAGGGAAACTTAGTCGGCATAGGAGGCCAATGTGGATCATAACAAATACGATCATTTAAAAAAGTTGACAAGTCTAGAATATGAAGAGTTTCTATAAAGGGTAACCTAGGTCGTGGAGGATTTATAGGAAAATATGAACCTAGATTTTGGCTGGCACCAGGTTGCTAGGAAAATCTTGTGTGGTGACCAAGGTTCTGGTACAAATCAGGGTCTACTTTGCCAATATAAGGGGCTTGTACATTAGTATACATCGTTGACGGATTCAAATAATTTTATGACATACCTTGGGTAGGTATTTCTCCTTGCATGGTATTCCAAAAATATTTCTTGGGGTTTCCCCCAATCGATCCTCATGGAAGAGGAATTGAATCGTGTCAGGGGTTCCACTAAGCGTGGGAGGGGGTTCCCCCAATCGATCCTCATGGAAGAGGAATTGAATCGTGTCAGGGGTTCCACTAAGCGTGGGAGGGGTTTCCCCAAATCGACATCCCTTGTAGAGGTATAGAACCATGCTAGGGATTTCCAAGAACATGAGAGGAGAAGGCTCTTGTCATCAATTCCTGAGAAGGAACAAAGTCTTGCAGGGGGTTTGGTTGATTGAGAAAAGGGTTTCCCCCTAAAGAAAATGAGGAAAATGAGAAAGTGTTATTTCTAAAAGAACCAAATAACGAGAAAGGAATAGACCCAACTAGAGTCATAAAAGGACTGATACCCTTGAATGCATCCATTAAACAAACTGGAACTAGCACTAGGCCTAGATGGTTTCTGAAAATCACCTCTGAGCGAAGGGGACAGAGGAGGGATATGGACCCCACCGTAAGGGAATGAATTGTATAGAGAATAATTTCCCTCGAGGGATCCTTTCAAGGGATAATTAGAACTCCATTCCCTCAAACCAATGGCCTATAAATTAGAGTAAGTTAAAGTTGAGATCGTATCGAAACCTTCCATCCTACATGTGAAAGGAGTGCCAGATGTATTCTATATTATAGAGGTATGCATAGTGGTCGAAGCCATGGAAAAGACTATGCCACTTCCATAAGGGGTAGTGATATGACTAGAGTTATTCCTTGTAGGTGAAGGTGGGGTAGGTGGTATGATGCCCCCTCCACTTGCAGACAGGATTGGAGTATGAGGACTCCCAGTAGATGTAGCATTACTCACTTCCATAGCTAGTCTCCCATCGAGACAACAATCAAGAGAAGACACCTCAAGAGGGAATAACTGAACAAGGATTAGTGTTGAAAGATCAACGATCAGAGGGTTTGTGTTCCTAAAGCCTTCAGCTTCGAGGTCAGAAATGTTAGTCTTCTCTGGTGAAAGAATGTCTTCTCTATGAACATAATCAGGCACAATTTCTTGTGGCCCACTAACTTCAAAAAAACCTTATTGATGTAATTTTCACCTTAGTGGTGGAAATGGTGGCTCCAAAGTTACCGACGGAAGGTCCTTGATCCTACACGAACAACGAAGATATTAATCTTTCACTTTGTTAAATGATCAATCGACAATCCAAGGTAAATCTAGGGTGCAACACAGAGCACACGCTACAAAGTACCTAAAGGTAAATCAAACAATCAATAGAATGGAAGGAATAACAGTTACTCCAACCAACACTAGAGAAACTTACCGATGCAAGTGTAACTTGAACACAGAAAATCCCTCCGTGTATACTATGAAAAGTGTGATCTGACATCTATCCTAGGTACCATGGTATACCCCCGCAGTCACCTATTTGAGTCCCTATAAAAGGAAACTAGGTGTTGGATTACTGAGAGGGGGGTTGAATCAGTAATAGAGCAATTTAATCCTTTTTCACCATAAAATGCAAGTGTTATATCAATGTAGCATTATCATCCAATAGTTGCAGAGTAAATAAACAATGAAAAAATGAGCAATCACACACATACACAGTACACCAGTGTTTTACGTGGAAACCCAAAGTGGGAGAAAACCACATAATGATTTTTATTATATGTCTTTAATAATTACATTCATTGGAAGCACCAAATTCCTTTGTTTTCTAGTTGTAACTGGAAGGAGGCTCCAACCCCCTAGTTTCTTAGGCTACAACCTGAGGGAAGATCCAACTACCTAATTCTTTGGCTACAACCAGAAGGAGGCTACAACCTAAGGGAAGATCCAACTACCCAATTCTTTGGCTACAACCAGAAGGAGGCTACAACCCCCTATGTTCTCCGGCTACAACTGGAAGGTGGCTACAACCACTTGTCATTGCCCCATCCAACCGCCCTGACGTATAAGTAGAACGATGGAACCATTGTCACACTATCACTGTGAAATATACTGTTGTAAACCTATACCAATCAACCTACACCAAACAACCTATACCAATAACCTGAACCATGCATCAACCTGTACCTCACCATGTAATCAACTTGTACCATAAACAAGTGCATCAACCATGCACCAACCTGTACCAAACAACTTTTAATCAACCTGTACCATAAACAAGTTCATCAACCATGCACCAACATGTACCACAACGTGTGTCATCAACGAGTGCATCAACCATTCACCAAATGTGTACCAATCATGCATCAAATACACATAAATGATGACTCATCAATACGTACCAACATCATCAACTATGCACCTCATGTATGTGTCAACTCATCAACTACTTGTCTCAACCATGTACCCAACATGTACCTCAACCAAAAACCCTCATCAATTTCATCATCCAAAACTGATTTGTAACTCTGTAATATACCTGGTGTATATGATCACATACCTGCAAACCGTCCTTAACTTTAACAACAAGAGACTAGCATTTTCATCAAACTTTACTTTAGTCTAACATGACTAACTTTGGATTACTCAAAAACCCTAACTTGCAATAATCATAACTATGTACTTGTAATGAATAAATATCTGAAAATGGTGCACAATGTTCTTTAGTTTCGTTTATGCAATTCCTCCAGATTTCACTACTTGGAATTTCTTAGAAAATGAGTTATAGAAAAAATGGCATACCTTGTTTAATTATGGTTTATTCTAGGGAAAAAACTTGTAAATAATTCCCCACATAGAATATTTGTTGTATGGATCTAAACATTGTACACAGAATACTACAGACTGTACTATAACCAATAAATTTTTTCTTACTGAATTTGGATCTGTTATGAAGAAGTTATGATGTTTTTACCTGAAACACTTGTTTTAGACTAGCTTCAGGACTAGCCCCAAACCTTATTTTCCACGGCATGTAACTCCAAAAATACAATCACGCACAAATCAAGATTTATATCACATCTACTTGGATATGTTTCCTCATTGGCCTCCCAATTTCACAGTCTGAATAATTTTAGAAAAAATGTTATTTCGAAAATGGTGAGATGACATGTAAATAACATACCTTAGAAATCATCATCAAAAGAATTTATCCGCCCTTGAATTACAGCCTTCTTTACTTCACCTTCCCTCTGAAATTCGACTTAGGTATCCTTTGGTTACCTCAGTCACCTGTAGATATTAAATATTCTAAAGGGTTATCAAAATTAGAGAGCCTTGCCTCTTATTTATACTTTCATGAAGCTTCCTCAAGGGGTTACCTTTTAACCATCTTAACCCACTTTCCTTATTTTAGGGTTAACCCACTACTAACCACTTGTCTACTTAGTAATTTATCCGTTGGAATTATTATTTATAAAATTTCTTTTGTATCCACTTTGATTTATAGTACACTCATCACTTCACTTTATTATTTAAATCATTTCTTCTTTTCAAACACTTTGACTACTTTGACTTTTGGGGGCTTGTAGATGACTCATGAGGGTTCTTCAACTTCACATGGCCATAACTCTCTAACCGTGAGGAGTTATGTGATGTTCCAAATACCACTAGAAATGGCATGACATGTAATATCCATATAGAATAGTCTTTCCTGCAAATATATCAAAACACGTACCATTTTCCATCAAACAAACTTGG
>JASDQU010101187.1:468535-488147 GCA_032191745.1 Picea mariana
GGCATGTTGGCCGAGTGTCACTTTTGAACCTTGATTTTGAGGTGGTTCTGCTAGACAATATTTCTTCTATTGTATCTCCCAAGTTTCAGCCCTTCTGGGTGTGAAAATTTCCTTTATCTATTTCTCTGATATGTCTTCTCTGTAATTCCACAGGTCTGATCAAAATTGGATGTTCCAAGTGGAATTTACGGTAACTTCCCCACAACTTGCTGATTTTTGTCCTTTCCAGGAGATCTCACTTGTATAGTATGCCCCGAACAAAATAATTGATATAAAATTCTGAAACTCACACCCAAAATACTACAGACTGTCCACGATCCAATGCCACCAATCCCACACAATTTGGATACTCTAGGAAGAAGTTATGATTGTTTTACCCGGAACACCTTCTTGAGACTAGTCAATAGGACTAGTCAAATACCCTATCTTACACAGGGTGTATCTACAAATTTAATATGAAAAAAAATCTGAAATCTTAACCATAGCTACAATTCTAATTTCTGTAAATTACCTCTGAATTTCAGGGTCTGAAACATCACAGAAAAGTTTTTATAGTGAAAATTCCACAATGACTCATTTCAGGATGATTCCAGAACCCGATCTTGTACAAGCTGTATCTCGGAAATTATAATGCCTCGGGAGTTGAATTTTTAACCCAACGTACCTTGATCTGTCTTATAAATACCCTCCAAGCTGCTCCTTCTGAAACGTTGTATAAAAAAAGTTATAGCAAAAATTCCACGGTGTCTCAGATGTAGCAGCGAAACCCCAAGACCTTGAGCTCTGATACCATATGTTAAGAACCAAACATCAATATAGCATAGAAAAACCTCAGGAAAAGTACTCAACGCCTTGAAAAAGAGATAATTTCAGATAATAAGCCTCTTCGAGGGGGCAACCTCCTTTTACCCCACTTAAATGTTCAAGTCCCAGATGATTCAAAATGAAAATGTCTCCTTGGTATATATAGGAGACTAGGAGGTTTAAAGGCCTAAAGCCGACATAAATAAAATAACATTACTAATCTAAATTAAAACTAATGGCCTAAATCCGACATAAATAAAATAACATTACTAATCTAATATGCCCCAATTAAGTGGTAATGAGCCAATATTAGGGCTTAACAAGCACCCTGGCTTAAAGCAGCCTACGAGAATCATGCATTCTCGCAGGCAAATATACTAGCAACCTACGAACAGTCCTCAAAAATGTGATTTCTGGAAAGAGATGAAGGTAACTTTTCTCAGGAAAAAGTTCTAATGAAGAGCCTGAATACACCATCATCAATACATCATCATGATGACCAAAATCATAGGTAACATTTATATGTATAAATTATTATTGTTCTATGTTGTTATTATTCCTCTTAATTCTGTTCATATGCAAAACATTGCGGTATATTTAATGGTATCATAGTGGTAAAAGAGAGAGAGAGAGAGATTTGTGTGGCATGGCCCAGCCTGGGTGGTTGGCTACGTTACAAAGTGGTATGAGAGAGATTTTATTTGAGTTTTTGGTGAGGGGTACGTCACACCCACAACATATTTAACTCAATTATACATGGTAATAAATAAATTACACAAGAAGACACTTATCTTTTGTAAATAAAACACCAATTGCATGCAGACCCTCAAAATTTCCTCCCAGGCATAGGCTTTGCTACTCATAAATTCTCAGCAACAAGTCACCCCCGAGTTGAAGCTAGAAACTCCACCATGGAAATATTCCTAAGCCAAAATAAGGTCCAACAATAGCATAAATTCTCAGACTACGGTTCGAGCTCCAGCAATCAACCTACAACCTCTCATTCCCCATATCCTATCCCACCCCAAGAAGTGTGCCCCTTCACTTCTCAAGAACCCTTTGGCTTCCTCACTTCCCTTTTAGTGCTTCAGCAACAAGATGGACAGGAAGTCTTATAGCTCTATAGTTGTAGTCTAGCATGCAAGGAACAATTTTCAATAGTTCTCTCACCTGGAGAGAATTCTTTAACAACCCGCTTCTTAAAAATGCACACAGGCCTGACAACCCACCTATTCAACTCAATTTACCTAGGTTTACTGGTTACAAATAGCTTCCCAAGTTCAAGTATGGATGATGGATGGCAGAGTGTACATATTATCAGAGTGAGTGAGTGAATAATGAGAGTTAATGGAAGAATGATTTGGAAAATACATTATTTTTGTACTTATATATGCATGTTCCCAACTTGACACTTGTCGTGTTGGGAACTACATTGTCCCTACTTGGTGATATGTTCCCCTTCCTTCTGAATTAGGGACTTAGGATAAAAGTATCACATAAATAGACTTTTTAGGAAATATTATTATAATATTTCCTTATCTTATCCCCTCTTCTTAGACCCTTATCCCCCTTTCCCTTCTAGTGGATTTTTATCCCCCCATACGCTTTTGATTGGTTGGTCTGCAACAATGATGTATTTTTATTAATATTCGAGTGTGATTACATATTAAAAAAATAGGTTCATTTTCATTTTTGCATCTGGCTCTCCAACCTAATAACCACACAGGTACTTTGGCATACAAAGGTGTTATGGCCCAAAATATCATGGCTCACCAGCCTATATGTACAATTACAATTTAGGGTTTGGTCTAGGGGTATTACAACAGCCATGGTGGAATCATTATTCTTTTATTTATATTTCCACCCATGTCTTCCTCTGAATCTGATTCTAGGTTTTCATTGTCAAATTTATGCTCTGATTCGGGAGGAGTAGGACCAGGAGGTGTGGGAGGAATCTAATATAAGGGTACAGGTACAACCTGTAGAACATTTTCAATCATACCTTCCGCTGATTCAACAAGAACATTATTTTTATTTTGAGGACATCTTAAGCAGGTCGCTCCCCTCCTAGGGAGTGTTGAAGTTGTAGGTACTTGGCCAAGTAACTTGGTGTAAGCATGAGTAATAAGACAAGTTTCAACAAACTCATTTGGGATGGGATACCAAGCTTCAGGTTGAGTTTCAGGACTGTCAGTAACACTTGAAAATGTCGTATTTGTGTCTTCAAAGGTAACGCCATGTTCAGAAGTATGAGAGAAAAGAGTTTGAACAAGGATATTTTCATAGGACTAGCTAATCATTTGTTTTGATTTTAAGTGATCCATAGAAATTTAGGCCCTCCATATAGTGCCAATTATGTTGACGGGGAGGAAATTCCCTACAAAAGTAATGGGTACTCCCTGATATGCGGTCCCAAGTAGATTATGCATCGTTTGGTTTAGGAGGCCCATTTGGATTCTGGTCTGGCTATCATTACTGGTTATGAGAGTGAATGGTTGGATGGTTATGCGAATGCAGATGTAGATGAAGACTATCTAAAACCATAAATAAATCCAATATACTCTATCATATCTTATTCTAACTAGGAGAAAATTAATCGTAAATAAATGAATTTAAATGAAACCAAACTCTGGAAACACCTCAATCAGATAGTTGTTATGAATATGAAAAGATAAATACCACATGCATATGAATGTATAACCAGAATAGTCTAAGCCATATTATCACATACATTAAGAAATCATATGCTTAGGACATAAACATAAGAAAGAATAACACAGTTGTTAGAAAAATAACAATTTCTTTGAGAATAGACTTTGGGCAACAATATATCCTTACATTACATGTAAACAATGATTATATGATGAAAAATAGTCGACAGCGAGCCACCATTTACAAACAGTTGTTCTCTCATTCAAAACTAGCCATGAGGGCTTCTCAATATTAATTTACATAGTATTTTCTCTTAAAATAGTTTCTTGAGTATACACAAGGCTTGAAGAGCCCCTACAAAATGGGATTCTTCCTTTATTTACACAACTATTACTAACTCTCGAAAATAAATTCTTGAATTCCTGAAGAAGTGGCTACAAAATTGTTTAGCTTCCCCCCACTAACTATTGACATTTGTGAGAATGGGGATGAAACTGAGGGTAGTTGGGAAAAAGACGAAATAGAATGCAATTGTCAGCAAATTTGAATTTGTTATTTCATCTTATTCATGGAATATTGTCCCCAATGTAAGTTGTCCACATTTCCAATTGGTCATAGAGATATATGATATCGCAGTAAGACAGTTCCTCAATAGCTGCATTGTGCATGGTTGTGTTGTCATTGAGAGTCTGCATGTCTTTTGCTAAGGTAGCCATGAATTCATGGATCATGGTGTGGACTTTGGTAGGTTGTATAAGAAATTTCTCTATTCAGTTTATTGTCACCTTTATGGAAGATTCGGTTATATCTCACCTGAGACTTGTGCTCTGATGGATTTTCTTGAGAAGTTATTCCATCATGAGGGTATTTCCGAGCTCTTCTAGGGGATGGAGATGACACTTATGTATTAAAACTTGTGTTTCTTTGTGTAGTTGTGCACATATTTCTACGGAGTTAGTCATCTCTTTGTCTGCTCTCTACCCATCTTGTTGATAGTGGTCCATTGAAGCGTAACCAATCTTCCTTTCTATGTTGGAGGGGCGATGAAGCTCGATCGATGCAGATGGGTTCTCGATGATCCATTTATCAATATCGCCCAGAACTTCCCGAATGGTGATGAACCAAATGTTATTTTCCTACACTTGGCTATGTTTCTCTATAATTTTGGTTTCCATATGTTGAAAGAGGTGTAGGTGGGTATAAATGTCTGTGATGGATTCCTCTAGTTATGCCTTGACTTTCTATGTGCTTGCCTTAAAATCATTTAGGCTACCTTCATCTATTCTTACTTGTTGGAGTTGTTCCTCTAGATCCTTGATCCTAGCATCATTTTCTTGGTTATGGAGGTATAAGTTCTTAATGTTATGTTTTGTTGTCATGGTGAAGGAAGTGTCAGTAGAAGCTACAGAAAGTGGATCATTGTGAACATTTTATGTCACTAGAGTTTCTGTGAGGATGGAAAATGGGTTCCCCTTATGATTGAAACCTTTCAAACTTGTTATTGCAGGATGCGGTGAGTTGTGTTATCATACTTAAAAAAAATTAGGTTTGTCACTCTGCTTGATTTATATGGAGTGTGAAGTCTGAGATCCAACCCACCGAATTGAGTATGATTGTTGGTAACCCTCGTTTATATCTCTAGAATTTCAGTGTCCATCGATGATGCATCATTGTTCCTAGATTCTTCATACTTCTTATGTTTCTCCTCCTCTATTGCCTTGTCTACAACCTTATTTGATGCTTTTTCTGTCGCTTCTACCACTACTATTGCATTCGATGTAGCTCTTTCAATTGTTGCCTTGTGTTCATCTTCTTTATCGGTAGCTTCCTTTGCTGCTTCTTCTACTTTAGCTTCTATTATTGCTACAACAAATTTAGATTTAGCTTTGAATTTATCAGTTTTTCTCTTCTTTTCTACGACATCTTCCTTCTTTTTCTAGACTCTTTATTTATTTCTTCTCTTCTTGTCTGTCGTTGTTTCTTCTTATTCCACTGATCTGAAATGTATAGATTTTGTTGTAGTAGATTCCTTTGTTGCTACTTGTTATTCTTCTTTCTTTCTAGTTTCCTTGTGATCTCTTTCTTCATCTGTGATTCTCCCTAGCCATGGGACGCCATACTTATTACAGTGTTATATCTCTAGCAAATGAATGCTCTAAGTAATAATAATAACAATGATTGAGATCTGACACTCGGAGTAATAATAATAATAATAATCTATATCACAGAAGCACAGGTAGCATGGATGATTTTGAGAATCAATAGTTGACATTGTTGCTCCTTGTGATAGGAACTTATATTGTTGTTTAGGCCAATTGTTCCAAAACCTAGGGAGACCAGAAGATTGAGTACTAATGCACAATTTTATCCTATAATTCTATCTTGTTAGGTATCCTAACACCACACAAATATCCTTTTAAACAAATAATTCTTGAAAAATACTTTAGGAAATATCATATTTATATTTTAGACTAGTAAACCAATTGTTGTTTGTTGAAATATTCCAAATGGGAGATGAAGCAGTCATGAAATTTCTTCTTAACGGATACCTTGATCTAGATGAGACAGGCGATGATGCAAATACTCCATTGTAAGTCGAATTAAGAAGCAAAGAGTTTCTTCATTGAGAATTGCATATCTAACGTAGTGATTTCCCACAGGGAATCGGTGATTCCTTTGAGGGATCCATGTGGGTAGTGTTGATTAGGTCTCTGGGTTTTTGGGTGTCTAGGTGGTGTCTCTCTAGATTGTGGGTATGTTGCCCAAACCTACAACTTTTTCCTCTGATTCTCCCAGAACGGTAACTATTCCCTCAGATTCAACCTCACCTTCTGTAATCCCAGTTTTTATTTCTTCGAGCCTTACAACGATCCCTTGAGCATTTCACCCTAACACCCTAAAAAGATTTCAATTTGATCTTTTTTCTCGAAAATCCTAATTTTGATGCCCAAAATTTGTCTACATTAGAATCGCTGCATTCAAAGATAAACTAAATTTATATCTATCTTAGAAGATACAACTTACTTGATTTGAGAAACATTTATGTTAAAATCATTCACGGCTTGAATTTTCCCCCTCATATGGAATCCTTCTTAGTAATTCCCTGGTAGCATTTGCAATTGTGAGTCTTTTTATCACACAGTTTGTAGCAAGGGTAAAAGGCTTGAGATTTTAAGGGAAAACTGGCTTGACAGGAACCAATCCCACCAAATGTCACCACAATGGGATGGTTCTTTCTCTTTAGCATGGTAAGGCCTAGGGGAGACGTCCCCGGTGACCTGGGGTTTTGAGAATGAAAAGGTTTACAAGATAAAGTATTTATTCCCCCCTCACAAGTCACCATCGAGCAGATAGTCCTAGTTAAACAGCCAATAAT
Organism: Picea mariana; assembly: GCA_032191745.1. Taxonomy (NCBI): domain Eukaryota; kingdom Viridiplantae; phylum Streptophyta; class Pinopsida; order Pinales; family Pinaceae; genus Picea; species Picea mariana. Next base: position 475,368 of record JASDQU010101187.1, read on the forward strand.
GAAGTAAAGCCCCCAAGGATATAAATGCCTAATACAAAGCAACAACAAATGATATATGAAAGCTAGTTCAATGGGTTAGTACTTCATATAAATAAATGACTATCTGATAAACATGTTAGCAATTTAAAAATAAATATTAACGAAGTCGATGTTTATAAATAGTAATGAAAATTATGTCACTTTACCAATAAATACTAGAACGGTATGGCATTCAATGTAATAAATCAACACGTCACTCAATTAATGCCTTTAATCATTGTTCAATTGTTCTTTAAAGAAAATGTCTAGTTGCACTAGTGATATTATGGCTAAAGATGATGGCAGTATATAGGGTTAGCAGGTTAGTTTAGGCTAGGGTTAGTGAAGTTAGGTTTTTGATTCAAGAGTTTGAGAGTAGTTTTGATCAGGTTCACTTCAATGCATGAGGTATTAGGATTAGTGCCTTAGGTTTAAATGGAGTCAATAGTGAAGGACACAAGATTTGAAGGAGGCAAAGGTAAATAGGTCAAGGAGTGGAGGGAGAAACTTTGGAGTGTTTCTAGAGCAAGGCCCCAAAGTCAAAACCCTAGGGGAGAGAGGCTCACCTTGGTGTAGGTAAACTAGGCCTCGGTCCTCTCTCCTCCTTCCTTAACTCAATGGCAAGATGGTCAGATGAAAGATGAAGCATAAAACCAAGACTAGAGGGTTTGATGAATCAAGGTGTTGCTACAGCAAGGCCTTTTCAGCAAACCCTAGAGAAAATCAGTCCCAAGTGTAGTACATATAAGCTTAAGGCATCTCTCTCTCCTTGGCTTATAGATAGTAGGGCTAGAAAATAAATGAAGAGAGAGAGAGAGAGAGTAGCAATGGCTAGGCTCTCTTCTTCTTCACTGACTGAAAGTTTCTCTCAGAGGGGAAATGAGACAAGGACCTACTTGTGTGCTTGTCACTAGGGTTTTGTTCAGCAAATTTCATAAACATATGCAAGAAAATGAAACTACAACCATTCATTCAAGAAGTTTTGCAGAAAATTACTTACATCTCACCAAGAGATATCAATGCAAACCCTAGTTGTAACACCTTCCTTCAAGAGAAATGCCAAAACATGCCAAAATAGTCCTTCAACAAGTGCGCATCACTAAATCGGCCAAAACCCTAGAATAGGGTGCAAATTTTAGACCTCACCAAGTGGTGAGTGAGTTGTGATGAAAAAATGAAGGTAAAAATCCTTCATTTATACAATACCATGACCTAATTTTACATTTTAGGTCATGAAAAAGGTCGATAAGGCCAAACACTAAACTCATATTGTTTTAAATTAAATTGTCAAATTAAAACCCTAATCAAGTTGAAAAGAGAATAGAATCCCCTCCAAGGGATATGTTAGCCCCTTTTAGGGAAAATAGCCCCTTTTAGGGAAAATGGGGCATCCTGGAGAAAAACATTAGCCCTCTTTAGGCTTCTCCAACCTGCCACACGTGCCAATACTACCTAATCTACCTCCCAAGACGTCCATAATGTTGGATGATGTCATGGCCATGATGGGTGACATCCTACACCTTCCAAGGCCAACGTTCCACTGAAAGAGGGTCAATCCCCCTAGGTCAAGCTCTGCCAAAGTGCCTCTAGTGGAATATCCTCTTCTCCTCTGGTGCAAAGCCCCTGATCCATCTCCATTCTATATTTTCCCCCTGATGGGGTCTCATCATCCACCTGATGGGATCTATAGCCCCATGGAGGTCTGAACTGATCATCTCCCAATGTGTACCAGTCCAAAATGGCACCTGTATGTCGGGCATGGTCTTGCACATCAAAAGCTACGCCTTCCATGGGCTCATCAGTCATAGGAATCATAGAAATTTTAATCACATTTCATCATCAATATTATTAAACATGTGCATAAAACCCCTAATACATCAATTAACATCTCAAGGACGTTACACAAGCCTACAATACAAGTCTGGAGAAAAGGAAAAGGCATCCTATTAGGCTAGTGTCCACTTGGAAAGGAAATTTCCCGAAAGAGACATCATCCAAGCCATGTAAGTGGATGATGCGGTTAGGGTATGTCCAAGCAGGTGGGTGCAATGAAGGCCAAGGATGCAAAAGCTTACCTGTGGGTGCCTTTGTTAGAAGGCGAGTTGTACCTGTCGTGGATGCATTCTTTCCAAGCCCATTCTTTCCTTTTGTTCTTTTTTTTATTTTATCTTTTGTTGCTTTTTATTTTTGTTCAAGAGCTAATCAAGGGACACTTCCCTGGTGTGGTGACCAGTGGTGACAGCATTACCCACAAGTACTTTCACAGAAATGAGAAGGTTGGCTCGTGATGAGACCCCCTTTCCCTTGGCTATGCAACCAAAGGTCACTGCCCTGGTGTGGTAACCAACTGATGGAAATCTCATATTGCTAGGTACCCATGGACCTGATAGGTTGGCTCGTGATGAGACCCCCTATCCTCTGGTTAGGTCTTGTTTTATTATTTTTTAGGGTCCTTGTTGTTTCTTGCTCAGAAGCCTTTTATTGCTTTCTCGGGGATCCTTGGGCGAAGCATCTCAAGGTTTTATTCTTAGGATTTTATCTTTTACCAGCTTTCTTTTACCTTCTGGGCCTTTAGCCCCTTCTTCCCACTAAGTCAAATGCAATCCTAAAAAATAGGTCAACCCAGTGCCCGGACAAGTGAAATGGGATGGGTGAGTGGGAAAACAAGGTGGAAAAGTGATGATGTGAAGGGGGCGGACAATGGCTTCTCAGAGACCCCCCAATGGCTAACCAAAACCAACATACACGGGATTACTAGGGAATCTTGTCAATTCCCCCAAACATGGTCAAGTGGGCAAGTGTAATATCCAAGAAATTTTTAGAAATATAAGGAATCAGATGCATACATTCAATGGTTTTGATGATCAAAGTGACACATACCATGATACCTGGACGAATTACCTCATGGAGAAAGAACCCTCTCTGACATAGGACCAAGTCGATGGTGGTGGAGGTTGTTGTTGCTGACAAAGGATGTTGGAAGAGAGAAAAGGTGGGCCCTCCAGGGCCATGCTGAAATAAATCATGCTCTTGGTACTCGATGTCTAGGACCTGTGGGCCTCGAGACATGATCTTCTAGTTATCCCTGAAAGTGGGGGATAACATCTAGCTCCAACTCGGGGACATGTGCTCACCATAGAGCACATGAGAACCTCAACATTTATGGAAAAACTTGTTGACCTGCTCGATCTCAATAGAAGAATCAATAACAAAATTGGGGTGGTAATGCCACCCCAACATATATATATAGAGAGAGAGAGAGAGACTAAAATAAAACAATCAATAATGTGAATGTAAAGCAAAACACTTACTTGTTCTTACATGTTGGTTGGATGTTGGGTGTATTCAAACAACCAGTGTAGCCAATACAGAAATGTCCCACGATACCTATCTTTGTGCTTCATCATAAACCAAAACAGTGATAAATCAAGCACAAAAACGACATGGGTTAGAACATATATCATATCATCGGAAATCACAAGCTCTAACTCATGGAGGCGGGTGGGAGGGATAAAACCGTGCCAAGTCAGCCTTCGAGGAAAGTAACCAATCCACTTCAAGAAGGGGTCATGAAAATTCCAAGGTTCAGAACACTAACTCAAAATGTCGGCAAACTGGCTACTTAGGACTTCTTCACACTCTGAAGTCAAGGAAGGGATCGACAAAGATCTAGCAGATGACTGGTAAACTGTCAAGGGAAAGTTGAAAAACCGAGATAGACTTGAAGTTGTAGTTTTCAAGCAACCCTTCTATTCTGGGGTTTTCCTCAGAGGAAACTCAATGTAGAAGATATACTTCCCAACTAAAACTTTAATTAAACAACAAGGCAAAGTAATAATAGGTGGTCAAAGAGAAAGGTCAAGAGAATCCTTCTTTAGGAAAACAATGTTCTTAATCCTATCAAAATCCAATCACAGTGGTGGTTGATAATCATATTCATAGGGTAAATCTAAGTGCTCGGAGGAGTACTCTTCAAAGGCCTCAAGGTAAGACTGAAAATCATTAGGTAGATACTGTACTTGGTCAACCTTGGGTGTTTGGGGAGCATCAGAAAAAAACTCATCTCCTTGTTGCCACTGGTGAGGCGCTTGCTATGATAATTGCAAAGGAAACACTTGGAGATGACTCCTTATGTCATAGATGGGATCCATATCATAACCAACTGCATCCCACCTATGTCTCCCAACATGTATGAACTCATCAAAATCAACTATGTCAATGTCGGCATCATAACATGCAGTATTTGAAGCATTCGAGGGCTTGCTTATCTCCTCCTCACCTTCCCTATCACAAAGTGTATCATCATCAAAAAGTAGGGGAGGAGGGTAACTTACTATTTCTTCTCATCCAGGAGCTTCGAGGACTTTGGTGTTTTCAGCGTGCATTATTGTTTCATCCTCATGGATTTCCCCTTTGTCTTCAGGAGTACAGCAAGGAGTATTTACCTCATTCGGGGATTCCATTTCTCTTTCACTCTCTGAATCAAGGAACAAGGTATCATCAAAATCCTGAAAATGGAGGCATCTAACCTCATCATATTTTTGTTGTGCAAGTGAAAAAATCTTTTGGACTGCTTCATCAGGAGTAGCGCAGGTTGATTTTTCATCATCTTGTTCAGGTTTTAGCTCCTCAGTTGTGTTTTCAATGATCCCTTACTCTTGAAAAAACTCCTCAAGATCCTTACCCTTAGTATTTTTTTGTTCAATAACTTGTTTCCCTTCTTCTTGAAAATCATCAGTATAATTTTCAAGGGAAACTAGCTTCTCCAAATCATTGATTTTGCTTCCTAGGGAAAAAACGTTTTTTATTCTGGACAAAAGGATATTTTCCTCGATTTGTAAGGCCATGTTACCAGCTTCATGGAGTGTCCTTGGATTCTTTTTACTCAGGAGAAACCCCAAATGCATTAAGAGTGCATCGGTAAAGAGATATATGAGGTCCGTATCCTTTGGATAATGGTCTTTAGGAAGGTGGTACAACAAACCCTCAAATCTATTTCAGAAGTTCCAAACAATCTCATTTTTAGCTTGTCTTGTGTACTGGAGTCTTTTTAGAAATGTTTGGATCTCTTCCAATTGTATGCCCCATTCTTTGAGAAATACTTCTTCTAGTTGGTTCATGGAGGTGATACTAGCATCGGGAAGATCATCATACCACTTTTTAGCATTCCTGTGAAGAGTGGTGGGAAAAAATTTCATCACTACATCTTCAGCATCATCATCGACAGTATGGAGTGAAAAACAAGAATAAAAATCATTCATATGAAAGTCATCTCTTTCCCCATCTCTACCAGTGAATCTAGGGAGACATATTCCTTCTATAGGGGGCATTTGTCATGGGTATCCTGGAATTTTTCTCATGTCTAAAGGCTTGTAATTCTCGGGATCCCATTGTGAATTCATTGTTGTCTTCGTCATCAATGGAGACGCCAGATAATTTTCTTGAAACTATCAAAAGATAAGGTGAAACACCCTAAGTGGAGTCGCCAAGTAAGCTTGTTAGATAAGGATTCTGAGGCACGGCTTACCGAAAAGTGTCGTCTTGAGGAGAATTGATTCAGTGTTCCCCGGCAACAGCACCAAAATGTTATCACACAATTTGTATAAAGGGTAAAAGGCTTGAGGTTTTAAGGGAAAACTGGCGTAACAGGAACCAATCCCACCCAATGTCACCACAATGGGATGGTTCTTTATATTTAGGGTGGTAAGGCCTAGGGGAGACATCCTCGGTGACCTGGGGTTTTGAGAAGGCAAAGGTTTACAAGATAAAGTATTTATTCCCCCCTCACAAATCACCATTGAGCAGATAGTCCTGGATAAACAGTCAATAATGAAGTAAACCCCCCAAGGATATACATGCATGAGACAAAGCAACAGCAAATGATATATGCAAGCTAGTTCAATGGGTTAGTACTTCATATAAATAGATGACTATCTGATAAACATGTAAGAAATTTAACAATAAATATTGATGAAGTCAATGTTTATAAATAGTAATGAAATTTATGTCACTTCACCAATAAATACTAGAACGGTATGGAATTCAATGTAATAAATCAACACCTCACTTAATTAATGCCTTTAATCATTGTTCAGTTGTTCTTTAAAGAAAAAGTCTAGCTACACTAGTGATATTATGGCTAAAGATGATGGCAACATATAGGGTTAGCAGGTTATTTTAGGCTAGGGTTAGTGAAGTTAGGGTTTTGATTCAAGAGTTTGAGAGTAGTTTTTCTCAAGTTCACTTCAACGCATGAAGTCTTAGGATCAGTTCCTTAGGGTTAAATGGAGTCAATAGTGAAGGACATAAGAGTTGAAGGAGGCAAAGGTAAATAGGTCAAGGACTGGAGGGAGAAACTTTGGAGTGTTTCTGGAGCAAGGCCCCAAAGTCAAAACCCTAGGGGAGAGAGGCTCACCTTGGTGTAGGTAAACTAGGCCTCGGTTCTCTCTCCTCCTTCCTTAACTCAATGGCAAGACGACCAGCTGAAAGATGAAGCATAAAACCAAGACTAAAGGATTTGATGAAGCAAGGTGTTGCTACAACAAGGCCTTTTCATCAAACCCTATAGAAAATCAGCCCCAAGTGTAGTAGATCTAGGCTTAAGGTGTCTCTCTCTCCTTGGCTTATAGATATTAGGGCTAGCAAATAAATAAAGAGAGAAAGAGAGTGTAGCAACAACTAGTCTCTCTTCTTCTTCAATGGCTGAAAGTTTATCTCAAAGGGGACATGAGACAAGGCTACTTGTGTGCTTGTCACCTAGGGTTTTGTTCAGAAAAATTCATAAACATATGCAAGAAAATGAAACTACAACCATTCAGTCAAGAAGTTTTGCAAAAAATTACTTACATATCACCAAGAGATATCAATGCAAACCCTAGTTGTAACACCTTCCTTCAAGAGAAATGCCAAAACATGCCAAAATAGTCCTCCTTCAACAAGTGTGCATCACTAAATCAGCCAAAAACCCTAGAATAGGGTGCAAATTTCAGACCTCACCAAGTGGTGAGTGAGTTGTGATGAAAAAATGAAGGTAAAAATCCTTCATTTATACAATACCATGACCTAATTTTACATTTTAGGTCATGAAAAAGGTCGACAAGGCCAAAACACTAAAATCATATTGTTTTACATTAAATTTTCAAATTAAAACCCTAATCAATATGAAAAGAGAATAAAATCCCCTCCAAGGGAGACGATAGCTCCTTTTAGGGAAAATGGGGCATCCTGGAGCAAAATGTTATCCCTCCTTGGGCTTCTCCAACCTGCCACATGTGCCAATACTGCCCATTCTACCTCCCAAGACGTCCATAATGTTGGATGATGGCATGGTCGTGATGGGTGATGTCTTAGGCCTTCCAAGGCCAACGTTCCACTGAAAGAGGGTCAATCCCCCTAGGTCAAGCTCTGCCAAAGTGCCTCTGGTGGAACATCCTCTTCTTCTCTGGTGCAAAGCCCTTGATACATATCCATCCTATCTTTTCCCCCTGATGGGGTCTCATCATCCACCTGATGGGCTCTTCAGCCCTATGGAGGTATGAATTGATCATCTCCCCATGTATACCAGTCCAAAATGGTACTTGTCCGTTGGGCATGGTCCTGCACATTAAAAGTTATGCCCTCCATGGGCTCATCAGTCATAGGGATCATAGTAATTTCATTCACATTTCATCATCAATATTATTAAACATGTGCATAAAACCCCTAATACATCAATTAATAGCTCAAAGATGTTACACAAGCCTACAAATTTACAAGTCTGGAGAAAAGGACAAGGTGTCCTATTGGGCTAGTGCCCACTTGGAAAGGAAAGTTCCCGAAAGAGAAATCATCCAAGCCATGTAAGTGGATGATGTGGTCAGGGGATGTCCAAGCGGGTGGGTGCAATGAAGGCCAAGGATGCAAAACGTTACCTAGGGGTGCCTTTGTTAGAAGGCAAGATGTACATGTTGTGGATGCATTCTTTCCAAGCCCATTCTTGCCTTTTGTTCTTTTTGTTATTTTATCTTTTATTTCTTTTTCTATTTGTTCAAGAGCTAATCAGGGGACACTTCCCTGGTGTGGTGACCAGTGGTGACAGCGTTACCCACAAGTACTTTGACAGAAATGAGAAGGTTGGCTCATGATGAGACCCCCTTTCCCTTGGCCATGCAACCAAAGGTCACTTCCTTGGCATGGTAACCAGCTGGTGGCAATGTCATATTGCTAGGTACCCATGGACCTAGTAGTTTGGCTCGTGATGAGACCCCCTATCCTCTGGTTAGGTCTTGTTTTATTATTTTTTAGGGTCCCTCTTGTTTCTTGCTGAGAAGCCTTTTATTTCTTTCTAGGGGATCCCTAGGCGAAGAATCTCGAGGTTTTATTCTTAGGCTTTTATCTTTTACCGGCTTCCTTTTACCTTATGGGCCTTTAGCCCCTTCTTCCCACTAGGTTAGATGCAATACTAAAAAGTAGGTCAACCGAGTGCCTAGACAAGTGGAATGGGATGGGTGAGAGGGAAAACAAGGTGGAAAAGTGATGTTGTGAAGGGGGCGAACAATGGATTCTCAGAGACCCCCCAGTGGCTAACCAAAACCAACAGACACAGGATTACTAGGGCATCTTGTCAATCCCCCCAAACATGGTCAAGTGGGCAAGTGTAAGATCCAAGTAGTTGTTAGAAATAGAAGGAATCAGATGCATACATTCAATGGTTTTGATGATCAAAGTGACACATACCATGATACCTGGACTAATTACCTCATGGAGAAAGAACCCTATCTAACATGGGACCAAGCCGATGGTGGTGGAGGTTGCTGCTACTAACAAAGGATGCTGGAAGAGAGAAAATGTGGGCCCTCTAGGGCCATGTTGAAATCAATCCTTCTCTCAGTACTCCATATCTAGGACCTGTGGGCCTCGAGACATGATCTCCTAGTTACCCCTGAAAGTGGGGGATAACAAGTCTCATTCTCTATGTGATTCCACTCTATGATAATATCATTTCAATTCCACTCTATTCTAATATCCCTTAACCTTATGGATGAATTAAATAAGAGGTATATGTATCCGACTCTGATCTCTATCCTGGTTCATCTACTATTGACTTTTTCAACCCCAAAGATCAAGAACGTCATATCGTGATCAAAATTCTACCCTCCCACTTATCCCAAATAGTTATCATTCCACATTAGTCAAATATATCCCTCAGTATTTTTAGAATCAGGTCCTGTAGTCCTGGGCTTTACCTCTATGATCAACCAGCTTCGAGAATCCTCATCTCTATTTTCAATGCATCTGTGTTGAATCTACAACATGAGAAAAATGTAGCAACACGTACAAGAGAAGTGAATGAATTAGAGAATACTGAAGAAAACAGCAGTGAATGTGAATGTGAAGTCCACGTGACTTGAAACCATGCAGTGAGTCCTCTGGATGTTGTGGACATGGTGGGGTTTTTTTCTTTTTTGTGTAAAGAGGGCAGGCTGAATTCAGGGAAGATATGGTTCATAGCAACCATTCCAAAGATGTTGAAAATTCCAACTTAAATCCTTAAATCAATGAATCCCTTTAGTAATTAATCTTATTTCCTTCAAATTTCATAGATGGAAACATGGTTTTCATGCTTGGGAAAATGCTTCTCCAAATTCCTTAGAAGATACAATAAATTTTTCATGTGTTTATGGTCAAAATCAATAATTATAGTGTCTAAGTTCCTTCAATATTGTTATGGAAATGAACATGGTCTTCGGCTTTTGCAAAAATGGTCTTACTGTGAAATACACCAACACTCAAGACTCTTAACATTGATCCACTAATCTTAGAATACATGGAAAAAATAATCATGTCTAAACCTAATGATTTAGAGACCCTCTTCAGTAAAATTGAGATTGAACTTGATATCCAAGAGCTCAAGATCGCCACAAAGAAGAGAGAATATGATGTTGTGGAGAGAAATTGAGTCAAATCAGTGTTTTTGTTTATAAACAAAGGATTCTCATGTGTGAAATTAGAGAAATCTATTAGTATTGTGCAAATTAATGTATTTTTCTCTCACAAAGAACTACAAACAAAAACAATTGACAAAAGAGTACAAACAAAAAGGTCAAGATTACCAAATTGTAAAAATGGCTTTTAAAAAATTATCATATTTAGATCACGAAATTTGTTAGGGACCTAACCTCCCTAACCCACCAAGTGGGTATAATAATATATTTCCATGCAATAAAGGTCAATATCAATAAGGCCTAGCAATAAGGAGGAATAAGTCAAATCTAAAAAGACCTAATAGAAGTTTTCGCTTCTAGAAGGATCTTCCTCTAGATTGTTCTTTTGGATAGATAGATTTAGTATAAATAGGAGTAGAGGGTATGAGAATTTTTGTCTTGAAGAATTATTGTAATAGAGCCATGTTGTGTTGGAGGTTGCCCCCTTGAAAAGGCAAGTGAACCTTGTTTCCTATCAATAAAGGTATAATTCTGGTGTTGTGGTTCCATATAACTTTTTGTTTCGTTGTTATCTCTTCAGTATTTATGTATTCTACTTCTATCTCAGTGTTATTCTCTGCATTATTTCACTTTTCTGCTAATATAATAGACCTAGTACCTTGCAAGTGGTATTAGAGCACTTTCGTCGGTAGAAAATTGTGGGTTAATTTTTTTCAAGGTAGAGACATATTATGGCATCTTAAAGCTACAAAGATTTGTCATTATGGGCATAAACTCATGGTCAGGGAGTAATACATGTAGGAAATACAAGTGGTACTCACGCGCACATCTCTTGGCCACCCTTGTAACCCATGTTGGTACTCCTTCGAGTGGTAGCGCATCAGACAACACATGTATACAGATCAGCCCAGATCTCCTGAAGCCCTCTATAGATAAATTGATTGGTCACCTGATTGTTATAGTTCCACAGAGAACATCACTCGGGAAGATACTCTCTAGTACATGCATATTCAAGTAGTATGGCTAAGGGAACGATCTAGCCTTCTTAGTTGGTTCCCTGAGATATTGGGTTGAGTACCATTGTTGGACTCCGCACGTAAATAAGAGAGCTATAGCACATGGAAAACCCTTATCTGTAGACACCCTGCATACCCTAACCTTTGGGAAGGAAATAGAAACAGAACAAACAAGACCTATTTTCGCACAATTGTGACTCATGCATTCTGGTTGTGAAATTACTACATATTTCTTCCTGTTAAGAATTTGTGCATTTCAACACTGCAGTATTCTTCATCTCGGAGTATAACTCCAGTTAAAAAAAAAACGTATAGTGGTCCCACCAACACACTTATTTGGTACCTACCATTGGATTCCCATTTTCTCCCTGATCCCAGTCATACCTTTCATTTTTAAGATTTTTTTTCAATGACCCTGACCCCATCCTAGCTTCCCTATTTTTCCACCTATCCCATTATATTTCCCTTCTCACCCTGATTGTCATGGTACCTATCACTTATAAGTCCTTTTTTGTGGTCCCACACACCCATTTTCCCTTACCCGCACTCCCCCTCTCCAAATGGCCACCACTCATGACCAAGACCTGCAAGATTCCATCAATCAAGTCAAGGAATCCATCCAACAAGTGACATTTGAGATTGGCTCTACCAATTCCAGCCTTGCACAATTCGAGTCCCGCCTTGCACAATTCTAGACCCAATTCCATCACCAATTTGACACCATGGATACCAAATTCATGAACCAATTGTTGTCAACCAGTTTTTGAACTGCACTTCGGGTCCTTCCTCCTTGGACCAACCAGATGTTGTTGATTCCTCTCATTCTCTGCATTTTCAATCCAACTCCTTTCATCATGACACCCATCTTCCCCACGTTGAGGTCAATAAATTTGATGGCTCCGATCCCACGGGTTGGGTCACTCAAATTGAGCATTATTTTTCTCGGCATGGTATTACTGATGAGTTGGCCAAACTTCACTATGTTTTCCTTTATCTAGATCCTGAACGATGGAAATGGTGGAAATGGCGTAAAAATTCACGTCAGGGATATATTGCATGGACCTAGTTTGTTGCAAATCTTTATGACCGCTTTGACACTGATACCCACTATCTCGATCGTTTGACCAATTTGAAATAGTCAGGCACAATGGAAGACTTTATAAATTCTTTTGAACATTTGGCATGTCGAACCAAGGGAATTTTAGATGTGTTCTTTCATGAATGCTTTATCAGTGGCGTAAAGGATGAAATCTGATCCCAGGTTCTCATGGCTCACCCTTAGACTTGGTTGGAAGCCACTAAACGTGCCAAAGATGCCCAAGAGGTTGTTTTTTCCCAGAACAAAAAACCCTTTTTTTTTCCTTGTCGTCGAACCACTAATCCTAACCCCCCTGCCACTCCCCTCAAGGTCCAGAAATTAACTAGGTCTGAAATGGTTGAACGCCAACTGAAGGGTCTTTACTATAATTGTGATGAAAAATATTTTATGGGGCATAAGTATAAGGAACAAAAAAAAATTATGGTCATTTCTAAAGATGTTCTTGAAGACGATGTGGCAGTTCCCCTTGTTGAAGAGCCCTCCCTTCCTGATGCTACCCAGGATCCCGCTGACCCACCTAAAGTTGACCCACTCATTTCCTTGCATTCCTTCACTAGCTTCTCTGCTCCACACACCCTCAATCGCATTGGCTATATTAAGCATAGGAAGGTCATCATCCTTGTTGACAGTGGTAGCACCCACAATTTTATGCATCGTTGCATTTCCCAAGAAACCAATTGATATGTTCGTGTTGTCAATAATTTTGCAATCATGATAGCCAATG
>JASDQU010101188.1:49694-75543 GCA_032191745.1 Picea mariana
CTTTTGTATAGTTATAATCTTGGTTTGGGGTAGTTTAGCTGATTTGATTGTAATACTTCTTGTAATTGAACTTCCCCAAAACATAGTTGACCCCTTGCCCAACCTTAGGCACTAGTCTTTAGTTGACTTAGGGAAAGGGTTGCTTTACATTTAGACTTAGACTTGCACTTGCATTGCTGCTTGTCATCATAGGCTAGTTCCTTTGGCCTAAAACGAAATAAAACTAACTCCTAGACATTTAACTCTAAAATCCATTTAGTAACTAGGAACAACCCCCCTTGGCTTCCCTAGGAGTAAGCCTAGACAGAAGAAGTTTCAGTCAAGGTGACAGTGTGGGCTGAAACTTAGACATTGTGTCTCCGAGGGCACACTAAGTGAGTAGGATTTAACTCACGTTTGCAAGTGTGCATTAGGACGGCAACATCTTTGGCGCCGTTGCCGGGGATAAGTCATTTATCCTTGGTCTAACCGACTTAACTTATTCTTTATTCTTTAAGAACTAAGTAATAAAACACTTTAGTCCTTAAAATTCTTTGAACCTTTATTGGCTAGCTTTGTGTGATTCTTTTCCAAGTGGCGACTCCATTGAACAAATCTATCAAGTACACTGCAAGGAGCAATCCTTGTTGGATACTTGAAATTCTTGGAGGAGAAGCACTCACTGGTGTCCAATCCTTGTTCCTAACTTAATAATCTTGAACTTTGTTTTCTTTCTTGTTTTTGCTTTGTTTGATGCCCTTGTTTGTCTGAAGTAAACTTGGTCATCTGGTGACTCCACTTCTAAATAATTTGACAAGGCATTTTTCAAGAAAGGACTCACAACTTGTTTGTTTCATCTTTGAACTTGAAAAAGTTTTTGGATGAAGTTGGCATGCTGTCTTTCTTGTTGGATCCTTAGTAATTTTGGGTCCCAGATTTTTTTTTTTCAATGGGTGGTTTCTTTGATCCTATTGATTTTTCAGGAATTGTTGGTCACCCTCATGATATATCTAAAGATGCTATTGATAACATTCCTGAGTTTGATCATGCTCGTGCTGGTTCTCATGTCGCGGCTTTCGGTCGGTTTGTCAGTGAGTGGTGTGATCCCCTTCTCTATGAAGGTCTCTTTTCTTTCTCTTTCTCTACAAAGGTCTCTTCCTTCTCTACGAAGGTCTCTTCTCTTTTCCTTCTCTATGAAGGTCTACCTATGGAATTGCTCATTCCTTCTCTACGAACGTCTAGCCGTGGGATCTAAAAAAATCTCTTGTGGTCCAAAATCTTTCCATGGTATAATATCGTGCTACCCATCTGCTGGGCACCATCCATCTACTGGATAACTTTCATCTTGATCAAAATATCTGGGCACCATCCATCTACTTTCCTAACTACACCAAATCACGATCCTACATTTCGAGCTCGGAGACATAGCTTCTTCTTGCACCAAACTAAGAGCTTATAATCATCATCCTTGAAGTTTTCTTTTGTAATATCCCGGGCGCCTTCTTGAGTTCGAACATTTCTTTCTTTTTGATTTCATACTCGATCAACCTGCTCCCTCTACATCTATAAGAACGGTACTGGAGCAATGTAATGATCCCAAGCCATTATTCCAGGATCATCACGGTTTTGGTGTCTTTAAAATCTTTTTCTGGTTGTGGTATTTCGTCAAACACTTTGCTTACAGTTACAATTAGGGTTTTACTGATGTCTTTATATGTGTGTTGCAGCAAATTACAAGAAGATAGTCATGGAACATACCTCAACCATACGCAATATGATAGACAAGCCAAAACATCTCAAATATGACTTTATTCATGCACTAGAGGAACCTGCTACAATGAAGATGCCGATCTGGAATGCTCAACAGATGGCCAAGAAGATAGACAATAGAGCTGCTACAAAATGCTCCAATAAAAGACTACAATAAGCCTCCAAAGGCTGGATATACACTGAAGACTGAATACAAGTAGATCTGGCCGTAAGGATGCTAAACCCTCAAGCTGGAAGGTGCCACGTCCTGCTACAATGCTGAAGCTCCTCAATATTTCGGCCCTGCTGTCAAATATGTCCAATCACCCCAAGAAATATGCCAACTGATAGATCGAGCAACTATAAGGACAACCCAGGTGTCCAAATCTCCAAATCCACTCTCAAACCCTGTAGATCTGAAACTCCTCCACTGAATGGTGCGCCCCCCTGGATGGCTGAAACCCTAATAATTCGGCCTGGATGAATGAGGCCTCCAAACCTTCTGAAACTCTCCAAAATGATAGATCGGGGCTTGGTTACTTCCCTGGTGAAGTCCCAAGCGAAATGGTGAAGATCTGAGCTAGAAAATGATTGAAACCAATTTCTGAAGTTTGCTCCTCTCCTCCAATTCGTCCCATGCATCTAATAAATCAAATATCACCTGAAACTCCTCATGAATGGACTAGATCTTATGTCCAAGGCCCTACAATGAAAACCCAAGTGATAGAATCTCCAAAAGCCCTGCCAATCTCCTACAACGAATCTTTCTCCAAGGATGGTGCGCCCCCTTGCTAGAAACCCCCAATGGTGCGCCCTCCTTCTCTTCCTGTGCCTATGGCTGTGAAGAACCCTCCTGCATTGATGTAGAACCGAGCTAGAATGGTGTGGGAGAGTATTGCATCTGCGAGACCAAGCTTGGGACAAGCTAGGTGGAATCTTTCACCACCGAATCATCCTCTAGGGTTTGTTAAGTCAAAACCCTCAAAACCCCCAAGAGATGGGCTCACTAGCTAAAGCCAGATATCAAAAGATAATCATACATGAATGATAGAGTAGAGGCCCTTGCCTTCCTTTTATACTTTTTGTCTCACCTTGTCCCTCCAAAGTGACTTTCATTTTATTAATATTTAATTAATTAATTAAATCACTTTAATTAATTAATTAACCTTTTTACCTCTGAAAAGCTCCTTATCTCTCCTTGTGGCTTCCCTGGCCACTGAAAGTCACTTCTAGCCATCCCATCCTGTAGTGTTGCTCCTCCCGATTCCAATGAGCTATTACACTGAGAGGTTCCTTCAAGTAATGTGCCCAAAATGACCTCTTCAGTGAATTTAATTGACTTATAGCTCAAAATACTCAAAATCGTGGAAATCATCGGAATGCAACGAAACCAAAGCCAACCTGTGTGGAATGGCTCATAATGATGAGATATGAAGAGAAATGTAAGTTGGACCACACAACGCCTCTCAATAATCCCTATACTCGCTATAACACCCAGCTGGCTACTCTAGTCATCATAAACCTCTGCACTGTGATGATGTCCCAAAGTGGGGACATTACAAGCAACCTGCAGTTACCTGCATCTCATCAACTATATCTGAGTATCAATCTTTCTCTTCATCTTGAACATTTTTGTTCTGCATCTTTAGGAGCCTCCTGCTCCTATATGAATATTGGATATTGTCTAGTTCTTATTAACTGTCACCATATCATAAGTCCTTCTCATGTTGTCTAACGTCTGCAAGTCAAGGCATAAGTTCTTTCTTCTGAGACCTGTAAACTTACTTACAACTTGCTTTCTGAGATATGTCACTTAGCCAACCAGTCAGTAATAATAAGCAATAATCAAATAAAACTATATCATGAATTCTATCAGAGTAGTACACATCTTTTCTTAAGCAAAACTTGTTCAACCATGTACACATCTGAAACCCTAATCATGAATAAGACTTTTAAACTCTTTTTCACTCTAGCTATGAAATTACCAAATTTTCCCTTACTATCATAGCTAAACACATACCTTTGTCACTCTCATGAGTGATCATACCTGAAATAAATATTTTATCTCTTTCTATATCCTCTTCTTTGGTACTTCCTTCATAGATCTGCATAGATACTGAAATGAAACGAGGTTAATTAACATTCTCACAAAAATCTAACTTGTCATGATAAGGTGTTAAAGTAAATAAGATACTAAAAATAAACATGAATACTTATCTTTTGTTTTTTGTGTGGGGAGGCTCCACGGACTCCACCATTTGCTATCTTTCCTCAAATCAACTATCTTCAACTTAAGGTACATAATCCTCGATTTCTACTAAATCTTTCTTTGAGGGAGGAGATTCCTCTTCCTCTGCCACATGTGCTTGATACTTTCATTTCCCTTTTCCTTATGCTTGGTCTTTTGCTCTTCTTCCTCTGGTTCTAGTACACTCACTATGACATGTTCTCGTCTAGAATCATCTGCAACCTATGCTTCCAAGATCTGAACTTTCCAGATCCTTCCAGCCTGTCTTCTACCCTCATACCAGTAGCCATTCTTTCTTGCGATAGAAACCCTAGCCCTTCGGGCTATAGAAATAATAAAAAAATCAAATTTCTTGGATCTGAAAACTGAACTCACCAAAAGATGCGCTGGACTGAGGCGAGTATGCTAGTATAGTCAGTTTCTGAAAATTCCAAATTTTACCCCTTGAAATTGAGCTTGCGGAAATCTGGACTAGTACTTCTGGTACTGGTTCCGGTTTCTTGGTTTTCTGGTACTTCTGGTACTTTTGGTTTTCTGGTTTTCTGGTACTGGTGAAAACTAGGGTTTCACTTTCCAGGAGTTCTATCCACTGAAAAGGTGCACTGAAGGTGCCAATGAGTTCCTTAGGCTAGGGCGCACTTTTCTAGATGATCTTTGGGCTGAAATTCCTCTTTAATAAAAATCCCTAATTTTCTTGTACGACAACAGTGACGTTTTTCTTTTTCTGTGAAAGATGTTCTCTTCAGCTTAGCTCTGATACCATGTTAAATTTTCTTGCTTAATCTGTTATTATTAATCTTCATTATAACAACATAATAAGGATCTTACTGAAAGAAACACAATCACAGAGTACACAAGCATCTATCATGGGAAACCCTCAAGGGGAAGAAAACAGCAAAACCTCTTTAATATAGATTCAATAACCAAGTACAGTGTCTCTCACAAGAGAGATCTCACCAAACAGAAGATCCACCAGAAACCCTAACCATAACAGAGTAGCGCACCACTTAAACCAAGATAGTCCTTCACCAAGATAACCTTCACCTTACTGAGATACTCTTCCTTGTAGTTGCATCACTTCTCCTTGTAGCTGCATCACTCTCAGACTTGTGCACTTGATAGGGAGAGCTTGATGAGTGTGTGTACAAGTGAGGTGCTAGGCCTCTTATAAATACAAGTTGTGCCCCCCCAATAATTCGGTCAGGGCCGACCTGTCCACTTTACCTTTTAATTTACATTTGTCTTGTCTAGGAACAATAGGGCCAACTTGTAAATATATATATATCTATTTTGCTTTATCCACAAAAGGGGATAAGAATATTCTTTGCAGTTACACAATATTTTAACATTATGAAATATAAATGAAACAACAGCAGTAGTGGACAATATTTCAACCCTTAACAAACCCAATCCACTAGGTAATTCAAGAGAAAAGATGTCAATGTGTTGCAATAAGTTTCAGCCCTATAGGGCAATTTTATCGTGCATATAACATATCTGAAAACCACTTATGACAACTGTAAAAAAAGCAGTAAATCTTCCCTTATATTCTTCAATTATAATGTTAAATCACTTAACATAATCATCCTTAACTTATGTCAAATCAGCAAGACATATAGTGCTGGAAATTACAAACCGTGAAGAATATAGATGGCTAAAAATCAAATCTGCAATTTACACAAGTATTGGACAGCTAGAAACTACATTAATGTGCATAAAGATGAAGTTCATGTATATACTATAGCCTTATCACAAGGCTAGTACAATCCTCTATCTCTCCAAAACCCTAGCTAAGGAAAACCAAGAAAACCCTAGCTCACACCAAGGAGATCCGACAAGCATGACACAAGCATGTCCTCCAAGGCAAGACGTCTCCTCTTCTCCTTCACTTCAAAAGTTCAACAAGCACAACCTAGGGTTTCATCTCAAAAAACGAATCTCCAAGGGATGAACCCTAACCCTAGTCTACAAGATGCTTCAACAAGCTCAAGAAACCCTAGTGACTCCAAGAGAGAGATCAAGTACAATAGAATATCCAAGAGAGAGAAGAGCGGGCTCCTAGTCACATTTATAACACAAGAGTTATAAGAATGAACAAGCTATGAAAGAATATGATCATCTCCAACATCTCACAAGACAAACCCAAGCATCTCACAAGAGCAAGATCCAACAAAGACATCCTCCTTCCCTTGTATAACTTCTCCTAGGGTTTCCTCACGAACCGTAGAGAATCACTCCAAGAAGACTAGTACAAAAAGAAGAGTATGATGATGAATGAAAGGACTCTATCCTTCATCTATATATACGAGAGGTAAGGGAGGCCAACAATACATATGTGGGCCTTCGCCCTTAAAAGAAACCTACAATAACACATGCAGGCTCACACATATGGAGCACTACACTCCAAGAGTACTTGTCAAGCTCCAAGGTGATGTCGTCCACAAGAAAGGCTCAAATGCAAGGGTGCTCCATGAGGTGTGTCCAACACTCCTCCTACAAGCCTCCAAAGACTCCACGATCCTTCTATGCCATGTACTCCATTGAGTCCACTCCCCCTGCATGAACACTGTCACAACCCAGGTGTCCCCAAGCCAACTCCAAACCTCCATGCAAGCATCCAAGCTACCCTGTGTTGTCTAGGGCTCAATGCCCTTCTCCAGGATGAAAAACACTCTTCCTCCTAAGTAGGGCATTCTCCAAGCAAGCAACCATCTCCATGTAGCTAGCATGTATAACATGACCCAAGTTGTTAGGTGATCTCCGATGCCCTAGGGAAGAATGCTAGGAAAGCACCCAATTGAGGTCAAGCAACCACTAAGTAAGCCATCTCCATTGTGCAAGTCCATCATAGACCATCTCCCATGTGCAAATCCATCACGTACCATCCAAGGGCTGATCATACACCATGTACCCCAAATATCATGAAGCACCCCCAAACATGGTGTAAACTGTAATGACCCCATTTTTGGATTCCCCTGCTCCACAGTAAGAGGCAACCTTGTGAGTTTATGTCAGCCTGGCTAGAGGAGTAAATGAGGTTAACAGTGAGCTTGGGCAATTTGGAGTAGTTATATGGGGTCCAGGGTAGTCCCTTCGCCATCTTTCATCATCAGGATCATTTCTGCATAGTCCACTCTTCCGTGGCATTCCGACGATTTCCGTAATTTTGGGTTATTATTGAACATACTTTAATTAATTACACTAAAGGTATTATTTGGATCATATGATCTGAAGGGATACCTTCGTGTAATAGCTCATTGGAACTAGGGCAAAAGGATCTAAAGGCTAGGATGATGTGAAAGGGACTTTCGACGTCCAAGGGTGTCTTAAAATCCAATTAAGCACTTTCTGGCATTAAAAAGGGGTTAAAAAGGGTAATTAAATGAAAAGAAAAAAGGGAAATAAGGATCATGTGGATAAAGTCAATAGGGAAAGATCTAGAAGGGTTTTGGAGAAGTATAAAGGAAGGGTAGCACTTCACCTTCCTCATTATAATTTGATCTCTCATTTGAAGTGCTCTTGGAGCCAAGGTTTTTCGTTGGGGTTTTGGTTAAACCCTTCCACTATTGGTTTGGTTTCGGTGGCGCAACATCCACCCTAGCTAAACAAGAGGGGGATCCATCCAGTGTTCCCATTTGAGATTCATCTTATTGCAGGTTATCTACAGTTTGGGAGGTGTAGCAGCTAATCTAAAGGGGCTGATTTATCTCTTTCTGCAGACTGTGAGCAATTGAGGAGATCATGGAGTATTGCGGGGAGGTCCGTGGGCATAATAGGAGGTTCGTGAGGCTTCATAGAGGGATTGACCCTCTCATTTTTGCAAAAATGTGGTGTCAAGAGGATCGTGGAAGCACCTTGAGGGCCGATCCACTCATTGTATTGCAGACCGAGTGGCTGGGAGAGCCGCTAGAGCCATTTTGAAAGGGCTGAGCCACCCAGATTGCAGGTCCGTGGGCATTTGAGTGACCATGGGGGTCCTTTCTGAAGGCCGAGTCATTCTTTGGCAGGGCGGATTGGATAGGAAGAGCTGTGAAGGATTACAACAGGCAGCGAAGGGGTTTAGAAGGGAGCCGTGAGCTCCTTCACTGAGCTGTGAGGTTTAGAGGTGGGCTGAGTGCCCTTTTTGCTGAGCCGTGGACAGTGGAGTGTGCAGCAATATGTTGGGGAAGCTCTTGAGCAATTGGCTGCAGCTAGAGAGGAGACATTGGCATCATTTCCAGGTTTAGTTTTGAATATTGTTTGTGTTGTTATTGTACTATAGCTGCTACAGTAGCCATTAGAAGTTTATTATTGTATTCACACTTCATCCATAATAAGAATGCCTATGATTGTCTCTTCTACTTCTTGAGTATTTTGGATGCATGGAATATGTTTGACAAAATGTCTATTGTAAAGACACATGCAAATTGTTTGTAAAAAAGTGGCTAGCAATCATAAACATTGTAGTGCAAGTGTTTGACAGAAAAAACCCATAACCAGAAACATATAAAGTGAACAACAAACCATTAACATCCTAGCATATCTCTAGTGGGGATATTACAGAAACACTTTCAGAATAACCCTGAAAGCTAACATTGGTGCCCACAACGACATATTCAAGTGGATGTTGCGGCAATAGAATCTAAAAAGGATGAATGTGATGATGTGGAACTTCATTACATAAAAGAAGACATTGTTTATGATAATGTAATTGTAATTAGTATTGAAGTTTTGAACATTGAATATGATAGTAGGCCTCTCAATTTGCAATTTGCATGTTTCATTAGTGTATGCTTACATTGTACAACTTTGCATAGCATGATTAATGGTACTAGATAGTAGTGATGATGATCTAAGTTTTAGGCTTCCAAATCTAATTGATAACTGGTAATCTAATATATATACTTGTCATATCCATTGCCCCCTTTTCTCTGTATCTATTCCAATGCAACTTAGCTTTGGAGGAAAAAGAGAGGGAAAAGAGGTCTCCCGTTAGCATCATGGGACATGGTACAATGTTCAGGAAGGTTGGAGGGCTCAGTTTTACTGATGTACAATCAGAAGGGGTAGTGTTGGCAGTTAAATGGAATGAAAGGGCTATGAATGAGAAGGCCCAACAGCATGTTCGTATTTTACATCGAATAGAGAATGTAGACAATGTGGGTGGCATAAAGGAGCATTTATCAATATATGATATAGTAGGTGGAGCCAATACTTTTAAATTTAGGATCTAGCATACTTGAGAAGAAGTGACAAGGGAAGCTAGTATCCAAGGAGCCACTTTGGGACTTTTATGGTCCAAGAAATGGATGGAATTTGGCAACAAGGTCCATATGGGATTTTCCTCTTTGATAGGGGATGATTGGTTCAATTCCTTGTTTTGCAGGAAAAGATTTAGCTAAGGATTTTATTTACAAGACCTGTCAGATAACGAATGGGAGGATGGTTGGTTGAAGAGTTATCAATTATATACAAAGATTGTCAATTGCTTACAAACAACATTTTCTAAAACTTTGCAAGTTCATTATAGAATCTAAGCTTGGAAGCATGCGGGCTGATTTGGAAGGATAGAAAGTAGTCCTATGACAAGCCTTTTATGAATTACATAACTAAAGAGTCAAGAAAGGCGAAATCCTCTCAAAGAATCAAGGACCAGTAGCTTAGGACCCAAGATCATCATTGCATCAACTTTAAAACATGCATTATCAAAACAAAAATCTTAATTATTTAAATAACATAAACATCAAAGAGGACCCAAGATCATCATTGCATCAACTTTAAAGTTAAAAATCTCATTAAGTATTAGGCCTTCATAGTAAAAAGGGATTTGGTTATGAAGATATGAATTCATACGCCTTGAAAGAGAAGTCAAGAACATCTCTGGACCAACGACAACATTTTGAAAGACAGATGGTGAAATGCATTCCATGTCGCTGTTATTGTCAAAATGCTCTGTACTATCCAACAGCTTCTCCATATCATGTACCAACCTTAACATTCAAAAAACCAAATGTTAAAGCAAGATATATCTTGGCACTGTAGTAATACTTTGCAAAAGATATATTATGATATGATCTAACAACTTCATAATGAAATGAAGCTACATTCTTCTTGAGTATTGCATTCACATCTGAAAGAAATATATTTGTAAAATATATATAAAATAAAATATTACTTAAACAGATTCCACCATTCTTATTTCATATTCTATTCTCAGATGAAATCTATATGTTCTTTGTGAGTCCCGCTAAGCTTTTGGTTCTGATGTACTATAATTCAAAGCAAAAAAACAAAACCGAACAGTCTCTTACAAAAGTTTATGATCTCTAAAGGATTCTAAGATGTCCCAAACATGTAGCCAATCAGGCCTTGGATCTTATTGATGGCAGACTTCTCATTGATGATGAACTCG
The DNA here is from genome assembly GCA_032191745.1 of Picea mariana. Lineage (NCBI taxonomy): Eukaryota > Viridiplantae > Streptophyta > Pinopsida > Pinales > Pinaceae > Picea > Picea mariana. Next base: position 60,062 of record JASDQU010101188.1, read on the forward strand.
GTACCTACCTTTTGGACTGTGATCTGGAAGCATTTACATCTTTTTCTGAAGGTAATATTTTAAAAGGAGTGCTGATTTGATGCCTCAGTTGGGCCCTTCCAGCAATAAATTAGTGCAAGTAATTCTAAGGATCCCAGATTTGAAGATGCAACATCTATATGCCTTTGTTGAGGCTAGGTTTTCTATGGAAGAATGTAATGTTCCTGACTTGGCTAGTCTAGGAAAACAATGATAATCTGATGTATCTACTGTAGATAATTCATTCTTACAGCATATAAATGACTATTCAGATGATAAATGAGACAAAAGACTGCAAATCTTGTATTATGATATCTCCGGGAGTACATTGTTGAATGCAGCTGAATAAAAATGAATCACTCGGCTAGATCAAATGACAAAAGGATCTTAGCCGGAATACAATAAGCAAACTAAATGATAATACCCGGTAATAGATGAGCACTGCGGGATCAATGGATGAGCTGGAACTAAGGCAACTCGCACGGTAACTGCTGAAAGTCTGGAAAGTTCGCCCTGGTAGCTAAACCTCTCAGAATGGCATGGAAACTGTCCCAAATGGTGCGCCCTGCTCTAGCTCTCAGTCCTGATGACTGACTGGCCCCTCTGCTGGTGTGTTTGGACCCCAGATGGATCCCCCTGGGGGAATGCAACCCTCTCTCACTAGAAAACTGCGCCTTAGTGATTCCACCGTCAGAATCGGCTGAGATGTGTCTCAAAATGATCACCTTGGCCTACTGTGAAATGGGTCGGAAGGGTTTCCCTGGATCTGATTTGATGATCGCTCGAGAACCCCAAATGTGTCTGCCCAAAGTGTCGAATCATGAACTGTTGCCAAGATCTTCTTCTTGAGCCCTGAACCTGGCACTAAGTAGACCTTGTCCTTGTAGAATATGAATCGCCAATGACCCTATACCTATCATCCTAAACCTGCCCATCCAAAACCTCACAAGCGAACTTATTCTTGGAATATTCCACAAACAAATGGGATTTCCAATCCACTAAAACCTCTATCAAAGAACATGTCCCAGGTCTCCTAGACAGTGCATCGGCCACAATGCCCTTATTCCCCTTGACATGGTCCATGTCGAAATCGAAGGCATGCACCTTCGTCACCCATTTCTGTTGGCATTCACTGAGATCCTTCTACTTAAGGAAATACTTTAAGCTGTTATGATCTGTTTTGACTACAAAATTGCTACCCACCAAATGTTGTCTGAATTTGGCCAAGGCATGTATGATCGCCAACATTTCCTTGTCATAAATAGAGTACAACCTCTCGAGCTGACTGAGCTTCCTGCTCTCGAATGCGATGGGGTGTCCTCCCTGTTATCGCACAGTTTGTAGCTAGGATAAAAGGCTACAAGGTAGAGGGCCAAACTGGCGTAACAGGAACCTATCCCACCAAATGTCACCATGATGGGAAGGCTCTTTCTCTTTAGGGAGGCTAGGCCCAGGGGAGACGTCCCCGGTGACCTGGGGTTTTGAAAGGGCAAAGGATAAAAGGATAAGGACAAATTCCCCCTTTACAGATCACCGCCAATCAGATAGTCCCGGCTAAACAGCCAATAATAAGGTATAACCAAAGAAAAGAAAAGCACCTGCTTGAGACAATACAAGAAGGAAACTGATACGTGCAATCTTGGTTAGTACTTCATATAAATCAGTGACTATCTGATATTCAATATAAGCAATTTAAAAGTAAATGTTGACGAAGTCAATGTTTACAAAGTAGCAATGATAAATGTATCACTTGTCAAGAAATACAAGAATGATATGGAATCCAATATAATCAATCAATTCTTATTCTAATAAATGCCCTCAACTACCATTTAATTGCTCATAAACAAAACGTTGTTGCAATGAAGATGAAATATCCAATAATGACATCTGCAACTTAGGGTTAGTAGGGTTAGGGTTTTGATATTCAAAAGTTTTAAGAGTTTGTTTGATCAGCTTCACTTCAACGTTTAAGGACTCTCAGATCAGTGCCTTAGGGTTTAATGGAGTCATAAGTGAAGGAGGCAAAGGTTGAAGGAGATAAGATTTCAAAGGACTAGAGGAAAAAGTTTCAAGGTGTTGCTAAAGCAGGGCCTCAAAAACAGAACCCTAGGGGAGAGAGGCTCACTTCAGTGTTGCAAAAGCAAGGCCTCGTGCTCTCTCCTCCTTACCGGCAAATGGCTAGCTCAGATGAAGCACAAAATCAAGACAAGAAGGCTTAATGAGGGAGAGTGTTGCTACAACAAGGCTCTTTCATCAAACCCTAAAGGAAAAATGACCCTAAGTGTAGATAACCTAGGCCTGGGACGTCTTCCTCCTCTTGGATTCTAAAGGGTACGACTAGCACAGGGGAAAGAGAAACAAGGAGTGTAGCTACGGATAGGCTCTCTTTCTCTCTTTCAATGGCTGAAAGTTTCTCTATCAGGGGACATGAGACAAGGACCTACTTGTGTGCTTGTCACCTAGGGTTTTGATTCACCAAATTTATAAGCAATATGTAAGAAATTTAAACTACAACCATTCAATAAGAAGTTTTGCAGAAGAAACACTTACAATTCATGAAGAAATAACCATGCAAACCCTAGTTGTAACACCTTCCTTCAAGAGAAACACCATAAATGCCAAAAAATCTTCCTTCAACAAGTGTGCATCACTTAGTTCAGCCAAAAACCCCAATAGGGCGCTAAAAATCAGACCTCACTATGAGTGAGTGAATTTGTGATCATGATAAAAGGAGAGTGAAAACCCTCAATATATAGTGTATCAATGACCTAATTTACTTTTTTAGGTCATAAAAAGGCCGACAAGGCCATAATGTCAAAATCATACTGTTTTTACATTAAATGCTAAGTAAAAACCCTAATCAAGCAAAAGGTGAGACGTCAAGCCCCTCTAAGGGAGACATTAGCCCTTTCTATGGCCAGTGCAGCATCCAGAAGCAAAACGTTAGCCCCTCCATGGGCCTCTCCAACATGCCACACGTGCCACTGCTGCCCAGTCTGCCTCCCAAAGTGTCCATGAAGTTGGATGACGTCATGGTGAAGATGGGGATGTCCCAAGCCTTCCAAGGCTAGTGTTCCACTGAAAAGGGGTCATTCCCCCTAGGTCTAGTCCTGCCAGAGTGTCTCTGGTGGAACGTCCTCTTTCTCTCAAGTGCAAAACCCCTAATCAAGCTCTGTCATGTCTCTGCCCCCGGATGGGGTCTCAGCATCCATCTGGTGGGCTCTTCAGCCCCATGGAGGTCCAAATTGGTCATCTCCCCATGTGTACCGGTCCAAGTGGTACCTATCCGTCGGGCATGGTCCTGCACATCAAAAGTTACGCCCTCCATGGGCTCATCAATCACAGGGATCATAGCAATGTCAATCACATCCTCATCATCAATAGTATTAAACATATGCATAAATCCCTAATACATCAGTCAATAGCTTAAAGACATTACAAAAACCTGCAATATAAGATTGGAGAAAAGGACAAGGCGTCCTATTGGGCTAGTGTCCACAAGAAAAGGAAAGTTTCCAGAAAGATCTCATCCAAGCCATGTAAGTGAGGTGATGTGGCTAGGGGATGTCCAAACATGTGGGTGCAGTGAGGGCCAAGAATGCATAAGTGTTACTTGTCAGTGTCTTTGTAGAAGGTGAGTTGTACCTGTCATGGATGCATTTTTTCAAGCCCATTCTTGCCTTTATTCTTTTTATTCTTGTTTTATTCTTTTATTTGCTTTTTTTTGTTCGAGAACTAACCAGGGGACACTGCCTTGACATGGTGACCAGAGCTGACAATGTTACCCACAAGTACTTTCACAGAGATGAGAAGGTTGGCTCGTGATGAGACCCCCTTTCCCTTGGCCATGCAACCAAAGGTCACTGCCCTGGCATGGTAACCAGATGGTGGCAATGTCATACTGTTAGGTACCCATGGACCTAATAGGCTAGCTCGTGATGAGACCCCCTATCCTCTAACTAGGTCTTGTTTTGTTATTTTCTGGGTCCCTCTTGTTTCTTGCTGAGAGGCTTTTTATTGCCTTCTCGGGGATCCCTGGGTGAAGCATCTCGAGGTTTTATTTCTAGGCTTTTGTCTTTTACCAAGTTTTGTTACCTTCTGGGCCTTTAGCCCCTTCTTCCCACGAGATAAGGTGCAATCCTGCAAATAGGTCAACCCAATGCCCAGACAAGGGGAATGGGATAAATGAGCGGGAGATAAGATGAAACAGTGGTGCTATGATGGGAGCGGACGATGGCTTTTCAGAAATTCCCCTAGTGGCAAACCAAGACCTATGGGCACAGGCTTGCTAGGGCACCCTGTCAATTTAACAACTGCTAATGTAAGATCCAAGCAGTTGTTAGAGATAAAAGGAATCCGATGCACATATTTAAAGGTTTCAATGATCAAAAGCGACACATACCATGATACCTGGACCAATTACCTCATGGAGCAAGAACCTCTTCTGATGCAGGATCAAGCTGATGGTGATGGATGCTGCTGCTATTGACAAGACAAGGATGATGAATGAAGAAAAAGTGGGCCATCCAGGGCCATACTCAGGTCAATCCTGCTCTCAGTACTCCATGTCTAGGACCTGTGGGCCTCGAGACATGATCTCCTAGTTATCCCTAAAAAGTGGGGATAACACTCCCTACATCAAAATTGCCCCAATGCCCTCACTGAATGCATCACACTCTAATACAAACGGCAAAGTGAAGTCTGGTAATGCTAACATTGGGCATGTGCCCATGACTTCCTTCATGTGACCAAAGGCTTTTTGTGACTCATCGGTCCAGATGAAGGCCCCTGTCTGCTGAGATCTGTAAGTGGTCCTCCCAACTAAGAAAAACCCCTAACAAACCACCTGTAATAGTTGCATAGCCCAAAGAAGCTCCTCAACTCTGTCACATTCCTAGGCATTAACCAATCCAGAATGGCCCTGATCTTCTCTTGGTGCACCTGTATCCGCTGCACCCTGATAATGTGGCCCAAGTAAAGTAGTTTTGTCATACCGATTTCACACTTAGACTCTTTCGCGTATAGTGATTGTGCCTCCATGATGCTGAGTACCTCATCTAACTGCCTCAAATGTTCCTGTCATGTCTTGTTGTAAACCAAGATGTCGTCGAAGAATACCAAGACTAATTTCCTCAACTGATCCCTGAATATGTGGTTCATGCAAGACTGAAATGTAGTCGGTGCATTGGTTAGCCCAAATCGCATAACCAGGAACTCAAAATGACCAAAGTGGCATCGGAATGTCGTCTTCTCTATGTCCTGTACTTGGATGTTGATCTGATGATATCCAGAGCGTAGATCAATCTTCGAGAAGAAAACTGCCCTATGCAGTTCATCCATCAACTCATCGATGCGAGGGATAGGATACCGGTTCTTGATGGTTTTCTTGTTCAAGGCCCGGTAGTCGATGCACATCCTCATGGTACCATCCTTCTTCAGAACTAAGACAACTGAAGAAGGGAATGGACTGTTGCTAGGTCTGATGTGTCCAATCGCTAGCAATTCCTCAATTGCTTTCTCTATCTCATCTTTGAACATCCGAGGATGACGATGGGGTGTTGTGATCATGGGTTTAGCCCCCTCTTCCAACTCAATGGTGTGCTCAAACCCCCTGTCAGGTGGTCTCCCTGGTGGAATTGACCCAAAAACTTGCTAATGTGGTCCTAACAATCTCCTGATCTTTGTTTGATACTGTTGTTGACCATCTAAATCCCTTTGTGTAGTGATCAAGCACTCTGCAGCCTACGCTACCTCCCAGTGGCTGAAGATCCTATCCATCCTCTTGGCCGAAATTGTCCTGGATGCCCCTGTCAACATGCCCCTCAGCACAATCCTCTTCCCCTCACAGTCTCTGAACCCCATCTCCAAGGTTTGGTAGTTGGTGGTGATCTTGCCCAAGGCTATCAACCACTGGACTCCCAACACCAAATCTATGTCAGATAGGTCAACTACATAAAATGTGTCTCTCACGGTGTAGTTATCTAGACACTCCACTATGTGGCCATCTACTGCTACGACATCAAACCCCTCAACGTCCTCTGTCTAGAGTGCTCGTCTCAACACCAATGAAACATCAATGAAGTTGTGGGTGGCCCCACCATCTATCAGGGCGATTGCCCACTGTCCCTACATAGTCCCTCTGATCCGGAGGGTGTCATACCTGGGAACACCAGAAAGGGTCACTATGACTCCTCCCTTTGTTGGTTTTCATCTGTTAGCCTTCTATGGAGGTTGTGGCACTATCGGTGGTTGGGTCCTTGCCGGTGTCGGTGGTCTCCATGGAGGTTGCTCCTCCGCCTGTGATGGCTCCTCCTCTGAGCTAGTAGAACCACCATCCTTCTCCTCCTCACTATCCACATTGTCTGCTGCCACCTCAATATAATGTATCTCTCCCTTTCCCATGCACCTGTGGCCTGGGACCCAAGGGTCTTTGTAGGTGAAGCAGAGCTTCTTCCTCATAAGCTCTCGCCTCGTCTCATCATCCAGCTTGTCCTTGCCCTTCCACTCTCTCTGGAATGGCTTCCTGTCTTGGTCCCTCTGTGGTACGAAGGGTTTGGAAAAGGGTTTAGTCTTCGACGCTGAGTCTGCCAAATCTCGATTGCTTAAGATGGCATCCTGGAAGGTGCGAGGCCTGTATGTCTTCACCCATCCTCTCTAGGGTTCTGTGAGCCCCTTTGTGAACAACATAATCAACCTGGGCTCTAAGATATCTGTCACTGCCACTGCTACCCGATGAAACTCTAGTATGAATGCCTCTGTTGTGCCAGTTTGTCTAAACTGGGCTAGAAATAGGCAAGTGAACAGTGAATTGGCGTAAGAAGGAGGTCGTCCTATCACTGTCACCCAAACAAGACACCTCTTTCTATTTAGGAGTAGTACCCCAGGGGAGACGTCCCCAGTGACCTGGGGGTTTGAGAAGGCTAAGGCAAGAGTATCAAGAAAGTCCCACCCCTCTCACAGGTCACTCTGATCAAAAGTTCCAAAAGTTTTAATGAGATGAAGCAAAGTAATATTTAAGTGTACCTGCCCAGAACAAGACAACAAGAAAAAATACTATTTGCAAGTACCATATGATGTTAGTGCTTCATAAAACCATAGACTTTTGGTAAAAAGAACAAGCTAATATAAAAGTTGAAGCAACAGAAGTATTTATAACAACAATATATATATAGCAATAGCTTCACAATTATGCCTCAATAAAGCTTAAAAAATGACAAGAAATGATAACATAAACTTGACAAAGTGATAGTAATTGTCAGAAGCAATGATGGCAATGTATAATTAGCTTTAAAACTTGTTTTTAATTTGAATTTGTTGTTTTAATGGATGGTTGTAGCAATCTTTTGTTTTAAGATGAATTTGTTGTTGTTATAGATGGTTGTAGCAATCTTTTGCAACAGCAGCAAATTAGTTAGTAGGTTAGTCTAATCTAAAGTTAGAAATAGTTAGTAAAGGTCTTAAGGTAGATGGTTTAAGAGTTGTTTTGGTCAATCAATCACTTGCAAGGTATGTACTAGTGCCTTTTAGGGTAAGTGGAGTCAATATTACAGCGGCAATTCTTAGAGGGAAACAACAAATGATAATAGGTGAGCTAAAGGAAAAGGGAAGATGATTAAGGTGTTAATAACCTAAGGCCTCAATATCTAAAACCCTAGAAGGAAAAGATGGTAGGAAGTAGATAACCCTAGGCCCTAGCGATTTCCTTCTTCTTTAGATCAAACTTGAAATAAATGTATGAAGCTTAATGAAGCAATGATACTAGAGTGCTACTAAGGTATTGCTCTAGTATATCCTTCAAGGGAGGTGTTCTCTAAAAAAATCAAGTAGGTGAAGAGTTATAAAGAAAAGGACAATAACATGTGCTTTTATCCTAGGGTTTCACACTAGCAATTTCATAATCTTAAAAATGAACAAATAAATGCATCATAACCATTCAAAATAAAGAAGGATTGCAGATTTCTACTTACTTCATCAAGAATAATCTAGCCACAAACCCTAGTTGAAGAATTTCCACCATGAAAATGCAAAAATACACCAAAAGAAGCCTCCTCCAAGAGTTGCGCACCACTTAATTTCAGCCAATAAGCTTTAAAAGAGGCTGAATTTCAGACCTCACACTTGTGTGAGTGAAAGATGATGAAAAATGAGTCTTAACTCTCTATTTATACAATATGAATGACCTTTAATTACATTTTAGGTCAAAAAAGGCCGACATGGCCAGTTTACATCAAAAATCCAGTTTTACATAAAAATGACAATTAAAACCCTGATTTTGTCTTTTAGGGATGATGTCATGCCCCTCCTAGGGTGACGTTAGGCCCCTTCTTGGAACGCTAGGCCTCCAAAGTGAAACGTTAAGCCTCAAAAGGCTTTAGAAGCTACCACACGTGCCAACCAAGTCGTCCTCATGTCAAAACCCTAACTGGATGATGTCAAGGCTCCATATGATGACGTCAGTGGCCTTCAGGGGCCAACGTCATGGTGGGAGGGCAAGACCCCCCTAGGTCCAGGCCTACCAAAATGTCTCTGGTGGAACGTCCTCCCTTTTCTCCAGTGTAAGCCTCTGATATCCCTCTACCCCTGGCTGGGGTCACAGCATCCATCTGGTAGGCTTTCATCCCCATGGAGGTCCAAACTAATCATCTCCCCATATGTACTTGTTAGTCGGGCATGGTCCTGCAGCAACAAGAAGTACGCCCTCCATGGGCTCATAAGTCACAGGGATCATAGCAATGTCAATCACATCTAATAATCAAGTTACCCAAACATGTGCATCAAACCCCCCTTTACCCAGACAAATGCTCAAAGACGTTATGTTATTTAACAAGCCAGGTTTGGAGAGGGTCTCAGGATGTCCTATTGGGCTAATCCTCCTCAAGTGTGGGGTGTTTCCAGGTGAAGACAAATCTAGGTCATGTAAATGCATGAGATGGTGTAGGGAATGTTTGGGCAAGGGGTGCAGTGATAACAGGGAAATGTAGGTCTTACATGTGGGTGCCTTTGTAGAGGGCGAGCAACACCTTGTCATGGATGCCATTGTTTCCTAGCCCATTCAATGCCTTTTTACTCTTTGTCTTATTGCTTTTTTCTTTCAAGAGAATAGTTGGAGGACACTATCCTAGCGTGGTGACCAGTGGTGATAGCGTTAACCACAAGCATTTCACGGAAATGAGAAGGTTGGCTCGTGATGAGACCCCCTTTCTCCTGGCTATGCCACCAAGAGCCACTACCCTGGTTTGGTGACCAGATGAATAGTAGTGTCATACCGCTACATGCCCATGGACCTAATAGGCCGGCTCATGATCAGACCTCCTATCCACCAACTAGGCCCTAAGTTTTATTTTATTTTACAGGTCCCCTTTTCTTGCAGAGAAGCCCTTTATTGCTTTCTCGGGAATCCCTGGGCAAAGCATCTCAAGGTTTCATCTTGGCTTTTAATTTTTGCCAGCTATTTTACCCTCTGGGCCTTTAGCCCCTTCTTCCCACAAGGCAAGGTACAACCCTTACTAGCTTGGCAAACCCAATGCTCGAACCAATGTAGGGGATAGATGAGAGGGATAATGATGAAAAGTAGTAAGTATGGAAGGAATGGACGATGACCTTTCATAGACCCAATCAGTGGCAACTCATCGCTAAGGGAACCAACTTACTAGGGCACTTTGTCATCCCCCCCAGGTATGGAGAAGTCAAAGGGCATAATTTCCAAGCAAACATCATGAAACAAAAGAGAATTCAATGCACATATTCAAATGTTTTGAGAATCAGAGTGACACATACCATGATACCCGAACTCACTACCTCATGGAGCAAGACCCATCGCTACTTCAGAACTAGGCCGATGGGATGGATGTTGCTGCTGCTGATAGATGGGAGGCGTTGAAGAAAAGATGGGCCCTCCTAGGGCCAAGCTCAAGTCATGTGGCTCTCGGCACTCCATGTCTAGTACCTGTGGGCCTCGAGACATAATATCCTTAGTTATCCCTAGGATAGGGGATAACACTACTCGTTGAGGCTCTATGGGGCGGTTCTGAGTCTGAGTCCATAGTACTCGACCAAGGTCATGTCCTAATGGAAGTCACTGCCCAATGTTGCATACTCCCTCCTGTACTCTGCAATCTCCTCTACCTGAGTGGGTTGCCTCTGTGTTATCGGTTGTTGTGCTAGTGTTGGCGGTGCCCTCTGGAAACTGGGAACAATGGCGTGGGAATCCTACTCGAAGAAGTGTATGTGCGAGTAGGTGAATGGGGTCTACTGCTTGCCCCTGAGTTCCCCTGCGCTGCATGTGGCGCTTGGGTGCCCGGTGTGCTCACTATAGCCAATCCATCGGGCATCTGCGCCAAGGACTGAGTCATGGGCTATTGATTGACCACTAGATTGTTGATAACCTCCATGAAAGTTGCATATGGGTCCATGGGTGCCTTTCCACTGCCCTCTGGCCTCTCATACGCGCCTCCCATCATCCTCTCTGCCTCACGCTCTGCCTCATGCTCTGCCCTTCTCTCTGCTTCCCTATGCGCCTCTTCCTCTTCCTCTGAACTAGGACGAAAGGGGGGGAAATCTGGTCTAGATCTCCTCTCCCTGCATCTGTTGTAAGTGATGTACGCATCACCTACGTGCTCACGGCCCTCTAGTTCACCTGCTGAACTCATCATCTTTAGTCACAGGCTGGCAGGACTAAAGCTCTGATACCACTGTATTATCCCCAATCTGGCTAGTCTAGGAAGCACTGTTAATCTCCTGTGTTTGTTGTCTGATCTGATACACTAGGGTTTCTGGATGCGTTTAAGATGCGGGTTTTAACATGCTTGGTGTTTTTCGCATGTGTGTAGATAAATAAGTTGTTTACAACATATGAATAAGCATACAAATAGAGAATGACACAAAAGACAATAAATCATATATTATGAGTTTTATGTTGGTTACAATCTCGTATGTGGCTGAAAATAGAGAATCTCTTTGCTAGATCATATCTAAGTGGATCTTAGTCGGAATACAATAAAGAAGTAAACTAGAAAGATGATACCCGGATGATAGAAGACTGCTACTGGATAGGATGTGAGCTGGATGATCTATTGTGCGCTACAGAAACTCACACGGCAAGTGTTGCGGAACTGGATTGTGCGCCTTGGTGACTACACACCACGGATCTGACTAGAAACTATCCCAAACAATATGCCTTGCCCTCTCACTTAGTCTTGGTTACTGACAACATAACAATCAGCCCTATGTTGATGTGTTTGGACCCTGGATGGATCCCCTTGGGGAAATGCGCCTCCACTATTGTTGGAAATTGCGCCCTAGTGATTCCTCCGTCAGAATCGTATGATAAGGGTCTCAAACTGAGCACCCTAGGCTCCTCTGAGATGGGTCGAAAGGATTTCCCTAGATCTGATCTAATGATATCTCGGGAATCCCAAATGCGTCCTCTCTGGAGCTCCTATTTGGAAAGGGACATTACACATTTGAGTGTTCTTCAAAGAATCCTTAGCAACCTTAAGTTTATGGGTGAACTTATCAACTTTCTCTTCTTTCCCTTTTAGAGCATCAAAAAATATCTCATCAAGCATGAGAAGATGATCTCTACCTAAAAGTAGGTGTAGGTAATTAGATTTCATTACCACCAATGCTTCTATGAGTGCCTGAAAAATATGCAAGGGAGAGTTCTCCTTCAAAGTTCTTATGTGTCCCTGGAGGCTCTTCCTTCCAAAAACAATTTGCCATCAACTTATGAGTATCATCAAAATGTTTTATGGCCACAATAATCATGTCTTCACTTACCTTCAATTGCCTTGTCAAATGATCGGACTCATCGAATCCATCATCTTTGTACAAATTTTCTGATTTGTAATCACAATCCTGCTTCCCAAGATCAACTTCCTCTTTGTCATCCTTCATGCATAACTCCCAAGAAATCAAATCAACATCCAAAGGAAATTTATCCAACACCAAATCTGTTTGGAAAACTTTATTTTATGTGATCTCAATATGCCCATCATATGAAACGATGTTATCAGTGTTGATTTTTCAATAAGCTAGGTTAAGCATGAAGTTGATTCCATTTTATCATTTAACTTAACCATAGACAATAATGTTGCAGCAACCAGGATCACAAGAAGAAACACCATGCAATGGAACACAAGAAGTATCCTGGGAAACCCTTCTCAACAAGGGAAGCAAACCCAGCCAAATCCTTCGCTATATTCTTCAAGAGAAAGACCTTCACCACCAAGAAAGACCTAGCACACAAGAGGGTGATCAAACCCTAGAAGCTAGCCCAAGAGAGGTGCGCTCCTTTTCCCAAGTAGATGTACTTGCTGAAATTTCCAAACTCACATGAAAGATATGTTTCCACAATGGGGATTTTACTCTTACTTATACTAACCTAAACCTATCGACTGAAGTGTCTATTGGCTCAACAGGGCCGACCTCTCTAAGTCACATTATAATTATAAGTATTATTATTATTATTATAATTAATATTAACCAGATTAATTATCTTTTACATTTATTATTAATCACATTAAGGTGGGGCCGACCTGTACCCTTTACATAACAATTAGGGTTACAGGAAGGTCTGACTCTTGAACAATGTATAGCAAAGGATCTGATACACCCACTAGTGCTCATCCACTAGGGGCACATCCATAGGGATGTCATATCTCTAGTTCACTGCATTACACAGAAGAACCAGATGTTCACAAGTTCACTTGTGCTCGTCCACAAACACGTCCACTCTATAGATCTTCATTCCCACTCCCTCACACAGGAGAATCATCTGGAGTCTTCTCGTCAACTCTGTTGCTCAGAGGAGGCTAATACATCTTCTTCATTTCTATTCTCATGACGATGCACCCAACACTTTGGGATTTCACACATTCACCTTGTGCTCAGCCACAAGCACGTCTAACTCAACAGATCGCCTTTCCCACAGGATAATCATCTGGAGTTCTTCTCAACTCTCTGAATGGAGGAGGTCATCTCTACATTCCTAGCTCAATCTCAGGCAAGAACCACGTACCCTTCTTAGGGGCTTTCTCTCAGGTTTGTAAGCTGAGAGAAAGACTCACATAGCTGCAATGATCCACATCTCACAGGTTTGTAAGCTGGAGAATGTCTCACATAGTTGCATTCATCAACACTCCCTCTCAGCTAGGGAGGCATTCTTTATCATGCCAAGTCTCACACGGATGTATTTTGAATTTTGTCTAGGGAGCCATTCTTCACGAAGTTAATTTGGTGAAGATATATGCAATCTACTAATGTGTAGGAAGGTACTGCATGTGTACGATTTTCCTCTGCATCATATCTCTGATATAAGGATATTTCATCTCATCGTATTTCGATCCATCAAGAAACACTAGGTTCTCAAGGAGCTTTACTCACGGCTCTTGGTTATCATCATAGGATCCATCTCATGGTCAAGTAAATCTGTCAGAAGTTTGTGAAGCCACATTGCTTCGCACACTCGATGTTATATACTCTGCCTCTGTGGTACTCGAGGCTACAAAGTTTTGTTTCCTGCTGCATTACGAAACCATGGAAAACTTCACGATGGAACATCAGTCGGATGTGCTTTTTCGGTTCACTGTACTTTTTGCTCAATCTGAATCGACATATCCTGCAAACTCAAGTTCATACTAGAGGCATATCTCAGGCCATATCCAACTGTGCCTCGTATATATCTCAATACATGTTTTGTTGTTGTCTAGTGAGTTTGTCTTGGTTGACTCATGAATGTTGAAATAATGTAACTGCAAAGAGTATTCTTATTATTATTTGATATATTATTCATTGAATCAATCCCCATTGTGGATTGATCTTGTCGGCTATTGAAATAGGACCAAATCCCCTTTTGCGGATTGATCAAATGTTAATTATAATAGGCAGAATAAGAAGTCAGCCCCAGCAGATATTAAAGAGGCCCCAGAATGTAATTAAGGTGGTTATAACCACCCAGTGGGAGAAGTCGGCCCTGCCAGTGAAGAGACACTTCACACGTGCCAGACTAATATAAATAAGGAGGCTAGCGCCTCACTTAGACACACAATTCACTTGCTCATTGAGAGACAAGTTTCGGATCTGCTTCTGGAGAAGAAGGAGAGAGAGAGTGGCGCATATCTGGGAGAGGACTTTTTGTATTAGTTTAAGAGATCTCTTGGCATTGTATTGGCTATCTATATTAAGGAAGTTTTGTTGGGTTTTCTTCCCCTAGAGGATTTCCCAAGATAAATGTTGTGTCTCTTCTGATTGTGTATTTCTCAGTGATCTTGGATTATGCTATTGTTATCTAATGAAATGCAAAGAACTATAATAATGGCTTAAACATTAACATGGTATCAGAGCCAAGATGAAGGAAGCATCTTTCACAAGTGAAAAACGTCACTGTTGTCGTACATGAAAATTTGGGGGTTTTGATGGTGAAGCTTTTCAGCCCCAAGACCATCTAGAAAAGTGTGCCCTCCCCTAAGGATCAGTTTGGCTCTCTCAGCGCACATTTTCAGTGGCTGGATCTCTCGGAAAGTGAAACCCTAGTTTCACAAAGTACCAGATGTACCAGAAAACCAGTGTACCAGAAGTACCAAAGTACCAGAAGCACCAGTCCAGAAATCCGCAAATCAAATTTGGAGGAGCAAAAGTTGGATTTTCTCAGATCCAAACACACCAGGCTACTCGCCTCAGCCAAGCGCACCTCCTAGTAAGTTCAGATTTTGATTTTAAGCACTTTCATTTTTCGGTCATTTTCCTAGCTCCAGGTAAAGATGTCTGCAAGCGTTAAGCTTGTTGACAAGCTAGAAGGAGTGGAAAACTTCTGTGCCTGGAAGTATAGGATTGGCCTCATTCTTGAAGAGAATGACCTAGCAAGATTCGTCAAAGAAGAAGTACCGGAACTCGTCGATGCTGCAAAAAAGGAAAAGCATCAAAAGGACACAATAAGGGCCAAAAGAATCATTGCAGATTCAATCAAAGGCCACCTGATTCCTTATGTTTCATCTAAGAAGACTCCAAAAGAGATGTTTGATGCCTTGACCAGACTATATGAAGGAAAGAACATAAACCGGAAGATGAATCTAAGAACTCAACTGAAGAATACAAGGATGCAGAAAGGAGGAATGATTCAGGAATACTTCTCCAGAATCTCAGAATTCAAAGAACTGCTAGAAGCTATTGGAGATACCATAGACGAAGACGAACTCATAATGACGGCCCTAAATGGTCTCACAAGACCTTGGGATGCATTCATCCAAACGATATGTGCCAGAACAGAGAAACTGAAGTTTGATAGTTTATCGGAAGAATGCATCCAAGAAGAAACAAGAGTAGCGAATCGTGAAGCGTTACTAGCAAGAGATGATGATCAAGCCCTAGCTACTCACACCAAAGGAGGAAGGAAGAAACCCTACTTCCAAAAGGAGACTCATAAAGAGCCTCAACAGTCAAACAAATTCAATCATAAAGAATCTCAT
>JASDQU010101188.1:86991-97909 GCA_032191745.1 Picea mariana
ATTTTGAGAGACAAGTTTCGGATCTGCTGCTGGAGAAGAAGGAGAGAGAGAGTGGCGCATATCTAGGAGAGGACTTTCTGTATTAGTTTAAGAGATCTCTTGGCATTGTATTGGCTATCTATATTAAGTAAGTTTTGTTGGGTTTTCTTCCCCTAGAGGGTTTCCTGGGGTAAATGTTGTGTCTCTTGTGATTGTGTATTTCTTAGTGATCTTGGATTATGCTATTGTTATCTAATGAAATGCAAACAACTATAATAATGGCTTAAAAATTAACATCCTCCAAGATGCACAATGCTCCTTTTAAGTAAAGTGTTCTCCAAGCAAGCGAACCTCCCCATGTGGGCATTAAAAAGGGTATCCCCCCAGCTGTAAAGAGAAATACAATGCCAAAGGGAAGAATGCCAAGCAAGCACCTAACTAAGGTCAAGCAACCATTGACCAAGCTATCTCCAATGTCCAAACCATCACAGACCATCTCCCATGTGCCAATCCATCTCGGACCATCAGAAGGATAAACATACACCATGTACCCCAAATCTAATGAAGCACCCCCAAACATGGTATAAACACTATCAAAGTAGCTCGAAAACTAACAAGGTAAGTCAAGCAAATTGGAAGAAGATAGAAGAAAATGGGCATTAACAAAGGGAAGATCGACAAAGTGATGATCAATGAAGAAGGTGTCATTGACATAGTAGCTATCAACAAGTGATGGTTGAAAAAGAGGTTATTGACAAAGTAGCCATTGACAGAGTTATGATCGACAAGGAAATGTCCACAAAGAAACCATTGATAGGGAAGGAGTCATCAACAAGGTGCGGATCCACTAAGTGTTATCAACGAGATAATCATCAACAAAGAGGAACACCAAGGGAAGGTTTGTCGATAGAGTTTCATCAATAACAAAGTGTTGACAAGAGAGATATCAACCATAAGAAAGCTACTATTAGAGGGTTTGTCAACAAGGACATAAAAAAATATCACAATCAACGATGAGAGAGAATGAAGAAACGAGGATTTGGAAGCATACATGACAAAAGTAGACTAGACAAAAGACGTGACAAAGTAGACTAGACAAAAGATGTAGAAGAAGACATAGAATAAAAAGTGTTACCGCTCAAACTCTCACCAAGGGTAAGTCCTTCCCTATGCAGGAGAACTCGGGGGAAACTACTAGGCAAGACACCCACTGTCACCTCAATGACCTTGCCTCTTCACTTTAAGGCTAGGGTTCCTAACCTAAGGAGGGTATTCCTAGGGGTAAAATTAAGTCTAATCGTTGAATTGAGGAGGGAGCTTCGAGACTCGGTTTGACCGAGGGTTTGGCAAGATCAAAACTATCCACTCACAAGGGTATAGCATGTCTAGGTATAAGTGAAGAAAATGCCAAGATTTCAGCTATGAATAAGCTTATGAAATATCGACTTAAACAACAATGCTCATTCAAAGTGCTTAGAAACATGAAATGTGTGTTTTGCTCAAATTACAATCATATGAGTGCCAAAGTTATCAATAGCAATGTGTATCATCATTCACCATATCAATCATCATTTAAATCTATTACAATCATCCAAAGATTATATGCCCAAGAACCAATGAACTTGCAATTATGAAAACAAGGAAAGATTGTATGTACTTCTGTTATCAAAACCACAAGGGAAGAAAAATTATATCGATCTAATGAGTTATCTTAACCAATGAAAAGAGGACAGATCTGTGCTTAGTTTATGAGACAGTCATGCAATAAAGTGCTCTAACGTATGGCAAGGTAACCAATGATAGAAAAGCACATTTATGAGCATATACCATAGATCATTATCATCAACATATATCAATACTCAAAGGAAAAGTAACCAGTGAACAGAGCTGCAATTAATGTTACCAACAGGAATGTTTGAAGATCATATTGCTACCAATTGAAGTCACATTTATGTTCATTCGAGCAATAATATTTATATGTCAAATACCATTAATGAGAAGTCCAGATTTGCAAGTAAGATAACAGCACTTGACCTTAGTCAAACCAGAAAATTTTAGTGCAGTTCACAGTGTTCTATTGTCATGTGTTTATACCAGATTTCAATCACAGAACAGAGCCAAGTAAAGATCCACAAGTGCTGGTCAAAAATAGAAGAATAGGACTGTGTAAAAGATACAATAGGCCAGCAAGATTAGCTAAGTGTATTGAGCATATACCACCAACAAAGTATGAACCTTAAACTCTGCAATTTAGACAGTGAATAAACCCTCAAACAGTGCAAAATAAAGAATGACGTTTTGGCATTTTAGTGAGGTTGTTGGGCCTCCTTTTGCATCGATTTGATCTTAAGGTTAGTTTAGAGCAAGGAAATGTTAAAATATTGCAAAGATTATGATGCAACAAGCATGAACCTTCAACCCTTGTCCAAAACTGTGTTATTATCAGCAATACTTCAGAGATACAACTTGCATACTAGGATGAAAAACCTCATAACATATTTTACCACCACACATTCAGATCTGAAATAATGAGTTAGAACCCAAAAAGCGAGACAAGTATTAGGATCCACAAGAGGCAACTGTTCTCATTAATTTCTCATTGATTTACCTAGTACGAGTGGATACTTCATGAAACTACTTCAGCATTGCACAAATGAATGATTTTATTAAGAGCTAGATCACCTGTTCCAAGAAACGATTTGGGCAGCCATAACAAATAACCAACAAAGATTTCAAAGGCGCCTAGATGTATTAGGGTTAGATCCAAAATAAGTGAACAATGAAACTAGATCAATACCCTAATATATGCTAACACTAAAAGGTATCCCTTGAAGAACAAATTAGCATGTGTGAGATCCAAGTGTTAGTTGATATACCATTAAAAAAAACTCTTAGATCCAAACAATCTAGACTAAAGGATGAAGCAAGGTCAACCATCAAGCCCTAGATTGCAAAGCAAATAAAAAATAAAGGAAAAAAGACAATTTTGGGGGGTTTTGTTGTTGAAGAGAAAGATAGACCAATGCCTAGGAAAGGGCTATGGGATCATTACACAAGTCTAGGTAAAGTTTAGGGTTTAAAGATGAGGCAATGCTGAGGGAACCTAAGAGGATTGCCTATCAAGAGTTACCTAGGACAAACAGGATTCTTCAAGCTTGGATGCAGGGGATTGGTCCACCAGGGAGCCTCTCCAAGTATTACTAAGCTGATCTCAAAGCATGGCCATTTGCAAGAGGGAATAGCCCCTGGATGTCCTACCTCAATGTAAAGAACAAAAACTTCAATGGTCAAAGGGATCAAGGCAAGAATTTTATACGTTAGTTTCCCCTTCAAGTGGAGCAAGATGCACTTCTTTGGCCTTGTAATAGCTCTGTYCTCCAGCAAACCTGAAAAATGTTCTATCCAAACCCTTGAAAAATATCCTAAAACATCACATTAAAGAGTATAGATGCACAAGAACTTCTTAGGCAAGTTTTCTCATTATCTCCAACAATGAAAATGAGAGAGGCATCCTCCTTTTATAGCTAAGGAGCCTYGTCAATACAAAGAGTAATACAATGTGCTAGCTCAAAAGCATGAGCAAAAACCATTGGCCCAAGTCAAAACCATTGGAAAAATACAACAAATGGGGACAAATAACCCTTGAAATCCTCCAACACATGAGCGCCCCCTCGAAAATGGTCCAAATGAACAATAAAGGGACACACGTGTGGACTAAAAGGGCTAAAAGAAGTGCACAGTCTCATAAAACATTCCAATGTCCCAAAAATGAGTGAAAAACAAGTCAATGATGGTCCAAGGGCTAAAGCGCCCCTCTAACCAACTCCCAAGAGAAAGGAGGTGGAAAAAACAAGAAGAAACAACCTCCAAGTCTGTGACATCACCCCACACATGTGGGACGTCCAAGGTACAATCCAATGTGTGATGGCACGTGTAACCTCCTCAATAAGGGCAGTCCTCAAGTAAAGCACTATGGTCAATGCCACATCATCCAATGTCAACATAACAACTTGTAACCACCATAACCTGTAACCACCTCTTAGGATTCCTCCAATGCATCAATAAACTCCCATGTGTGGTCCAAGGAAAGAATAATAATGTGTGGTCCAATGAAAGAATAATAATGCATGTCTTAGTGCAGTGTCCAGCTAAGCAAGAAAGCCAACTCTGAGTGGTCCATGTGGCAAGTGTGATGGCATGGCATCCCTGTCATGGCCTGATGCACTGTCACAGATCCCAAAGTAGTGAAACGTATCCCAATGTAATACACGAATCCCAAGGCAAATGAAATGGATCCCAATATCTGTAGATATGATAAAAATGAGTACACATATACCAAGGCATCATCATGGATCCCAATGCAGTGTCACGAATAACGAGGTATGGTACAAGGATCCCAATGCAAGGTACCCACTTGGATTGATGGGTCTAGCTTCTTGGCAAGCCATTAGGTGATACACACCTAGTGATTTCTCTTAGCACAACATAACAATAAGGGTTAGTTTTAATATTTACCTAAGTTTTACAAAGGGGGAACAACATTTCTTTCACAGAAAATGATGTAGCTAGAACCGACAACCCACAAGCTAGTACTAGCAGGAACTTGTGACTTGGCAAGGGTCGAGACGTCCTAGAAACACTCCCATAAAAGGGTTACGCTCAAGAGGGGCATCTACCCTTCGAGCCTCATCACAACAAGACAAATATTAATCATAAAGTACAACTTCTACCTCGCGCCAATTTTGAACCTCTGACCTCCAAGGAGAAAAAATGTTCTTAACCATTAGGCCTACTCAAGATGCATAAGGGGGAACAGCATTAACCCTTATACATGTGACAAGTCCTGGGACAACAAGTATTTCCCAAATTCCTAGGTGAAAGATAGGTAATGTGATGAATAATTGTGAAAAGGGGAAGGGAAAGATTTCATGTGATGACCCTCAAAGTCATTTATATGCATAGGTCTTGTTGTTCATCTAGCTTTCATGAGCTACGATTTTATACAATAGCCTTCAAGAGGGAGCTTTTAGCATTGAGTTACCTATCCTCGACGTTGTTTCTTACTACCCCTTTTTTACCTTTTAATTTATGTTCATTTTATTGAACAAGTCCCTTTTTCTTTAGATATCCATAAACAAGCTATGGAGTAAGGGGCATCTACCTCATAGTGAGGTGGCATTGCTCAAGATTTATATTTTTGGCTTTTCACTTTATTACTCTTCATCTCTAGCATTGTTTAGCTTTACTAACTCATGTTTTCTAAGTTCTTCATTAGACTTTTCTCTTAACATTTGATAAGTCATACATAATCAGGGTAGATTTTTGTGGATGGAATGAAGTGAAACAAGAAAAGCGAAAAGTGTCCAGCACGGTTTGAATGTGGAAAATGCTACCTTGGCTAGTTACCCGGTAGTACAAATTGACCCGATAAATGACAACACTTCTAAAAGAAAACCATGGTCCCCCAAGGTACAACGAGGCAAATAATAAAACTATGCATGCTATGAAGTGCTATCAGATTTTATTTTGGTGTTTACCACTTTCATGACTAACCAAGAAGTTATAACACAACATCCAAATGAACCACCAATACATGGAATATCAAGATAGATCATAGTGAAACCATAGTGTACCATCCACAGTGCATCTGTCATCTAAGGAGTGAGGGAGGAGGATCAAATATACCACAGCTAAGCTACACAATCATACACCTAATGGAGATAATGAGAAGAATTGTCTGAGTCTGCAGAAGATGAACTAGATAGCTCATGAAAACAACAACATGACACCCTGTGAGGGTTCCTCTGAAGTTGTCACCCCTTGGGAGATAACAGAGAGAAAGAAAAAGGCGAAGCAATGTACAGGCAAAGGAATACATGGCAAGAAGGAATTGAGTTGTTACAAAGAATGCAATTACAGAGGAAGAAAATGAAGAATCACAACAAGCGAAATTGGAGAGATACAAAGATACAACGACATAAGAAACTGAGATGTTGAGGAAGTAGAATACCTACAAAGGAAGATATAAAGGCAAAGGCACAAAGTTAAATACCAAGTATCAAACAAAAGACGATGGGCTTAGCTCAAATGTTGAGTAAGCAATTAGTTGGCCTAGTTGCAAAATGAAAAATAGAGTGTGAGTCATTTCCAAGGCTTGCCTAGTAGAGAATAAAACCAGGTATAGAGATAGTAGTATGTAGTATTTGCATGTAGTTTGCATGCAGGTTTGAAGAAATCTATGAGCCAAAGCAATGAGGTGCATAAATAGAGGAATGATTTGTAATTGCAATGCATTATGTTGTGAGAACAATAATATGAGTAGAGGATTCTTATATCTTTGTGTATTGAGAATGTTGTGTAAGATTTGTTGTAGATGAATGAGATTATTGAACGTTGTGCTTATGAGATGGTGGTTTATGCATAAATAGTCTAACTCAATAAGCAAGAGAACCTTTTCTATAAATGTTGGTGAGAGATGATGTGTTTGTGAAGAGAGCTCTGTATTTGAGAATATAAATCCTTGTGTGAGTTGAGTAAGTCCTATAAAGATATTTAATGGTCAGGGAAAGAGAATGGGAGACATGAATCCCAAGTGTGATAGGATCATTAAGTATTTATGCTAATAGTATGTTAAAGAATTCATAGAGAAGCATAGTTCTTGTAACCCACAACTCCCAAGAATAAAGAATGTTGTATGAAGATTTGAGCTATAAAGTTCTAAGTTGAGAGTTTGTTGGCTTTTTGGTCCAATTTCACCCCACTATGTCACCGATTCAATAAGAGAGATATAAGAGAAGATAAGATAATTTTATTAATTTCCACGAATGACCACAAAAGTAGGCCAATGGGATTGAAGATTACATTAAGTGTGAGCACTGTTACTCCCCCATGTCTAGGGGTAACTAGAGGAGATCATGTCTCGTGGCCTGCAATGGAGAGCATGATCTTGACCATGGCTTTGCCGAGTCGTCCAATAAGAGTCTACTCAGAATCATCAAAAAGATTTTGGAGGAAAATCAAAAGAGTTGGGATTCTAAACTAAAGTTTTCTCTTTGGGAAGACAAAGTAACTAACAACAAATCCATAGGAACTTCTCCCTTCAAATTGGTTTATGGCACTAATGTCATTTTCCCTATGCAGCTAGTTTTACCAGTGGCTAAGTTTTTTCAGGAGGAACAAACTGAATCAAATGATATGATAAGAAGAATGCTTGACTTGGTAGAATTGCAGCAGGTCAGAGAACAGCTGGTGGATAAATCAAAGGCTCATCAAAAGAGGATCAAGGACACTTTTGACAAAAAGGCAAAGGTGGATGATTTTCAGGTTGGTGATTGGGTTTTGAAATGGGACGCCCTCAGACAATAAAGGCAAGCACGGCAAGTTTAACTCTTTGTGGACTGGCCCTTTCATGATAACTCAAGTACAGCACAACAACACCTTCATTCTGCAAAGTCTGGAAGGTGAAGAAATGTTTGGTGGCCCAGTCAATGGGCGTTTTCTGAAACTCTATTTTATCCAAGGCTTTGAAGCCTTTCATTGTAATTTTTATTTTTGAGCTTTTGTTTTTACAAAATAACTCCATGCCCAATGGAAACACTGGTAGATAGTTTTGAATTTTTGTTTTTCAAGAAAGGCATTGGTTCTGTGGTTCTTGAAACCTCACAGAGAGGCTTTCACCCCCAATAGGAGACAGTGTTATCTCCTCAAATAAATCAATTGAGATTTTGCATTTTAGGTGATAGGATGTCTTTTAAAAAAGTACATTTTAAATTTTTAAAAACTTCATTTCTCAAAGCTTTACGCATGTAATAAAGTTTAAATAAAAGTTTGTTTAGTTTTTATTTAATCTAACTCAAATCTCAGGTTTCGGTGGCTTAGGCGAACATTTCGATTGTTCATTAGCCACCGAAAGCCTTAGCTTTCGGAAGCTTAAACAAAGGAATCCAAGGCCATTTTAGCCACCAAAATCACAGAAGCGAAGAAAGACCCAGCACGTCCTATCACACGTTTCAACCGACGGGTTCGACGTTTTTATGATTGCATAAGCCGCCGAAAAGACTGGAAAACGAATCGTTCACGACTGGAAGCTGATCTCTCGGTGATATAAGCAAATCTTTCCAGATCATTATATCATTAAGCCATGTGCTTACGTACCCTCCATTTATTACTGTTATCCACCATGACTGCTGCAAATCATCAATCATTCCGCCACATCCCTTGTAATCAGTGCCACGTTCTAAAGCTCACCCTAGTTATCTCATTTCTATCACAGCCGAGCCGACTTTCGCTAATTCTATGCGGTGTAACTCTCCCCCGAAATCTGCTCCTTCAATCATAGGTGTGCGAAAACATTGTGGAAAATGAGGAAAGGAACGTCAACCCTGAGGAAGGAGCTCAATGACGTCGGTTACCTGGAATCACACCCAGAGGCATGTCAAATGTTCAAGGATGCAAGGTGTTACAATTTTTGCAAAAAATTACAGATCTCTCATCAACAGGTGGCAGAGGCTTTTGCCCTCAATTTCGATGGAAAGAAAGCAATCATCGGTCGGAATGAATTCGAGATAGATGAAGCCCTCATAGCTAAAGTGACTGTTACTAAGAATGTTGAATTCAGGACTTATTTAAAACTAGAACACAGGGATTTGATATGGAAGAAAGATATTCCTGTATCTTTCCTTGAAGAGAAATGGCAGCAGTTATTAAAAGCCATAATGGTTTATATAACTTGTGAAGGGCGATACAACAGGGTGATGATTTACCATTTTAAACTTATAAATCATTTGACTGGTAGAAACTCACTCAATCTGCCCTATTTCCTCCACCGAAGTTTATCCAAGATGGCTCATCAAGTCAAGGCCAGGCCTAATCAAGTTGCAGGTAGATTATCCCACCATAGTCTGATCAAACTTTTGGTTTGTGAGTTGTTTCAAAGAAGAGGTAAAGAGTGGAATTACTTCTTATTCTGGAATGATTTTCAGACTGAGGTTCAGCCAAAGGGAAAAAAGAGTCCTCATTCCAAGAAGTCTTCCACTCCCAGAAGTGGAAAGAGGAGGAGAAGAGCTATCTCTCCAGCCCCAGTCAATCAACCCTCTCCTTCCTCTAAGCTCGACAAAACTAAGAAAAAATTAAATTTCAACACTGAAGAAGAAAAGGCCAAAGAATCCCCAATGAAGAAAAACATTCTTAATCTTCCTTACAAAGACTCAGAGAATGAAGAGCACCAGATTGAAACAGGGCACGAGGATTCAGTTACCACAAAGCGTGAAAATTCTGTTTTTGTGGATATATACACAACAAGTTATGAGAACCTTCCATCACCTACACCTCAAGAAGAACAAGAACCACAAATTGCAGAGGCCTCATCTAGCAAACGAGTGAAGCAGAGTAAATCAAAAGAAATCAAGAAGCTTAAGAAGAAGTTAGTCGAGCAAGAAGTGCTAGAAAGGGTAATAAAAACCAGGTATGAAACTCTGTCAAAGAACTTTGCAGAAAGCAACTCATCTTTTGAAAGATTAGCCCTTGAAAGCATAAAGGAGAAGAAAAAGAAAGACAAGATTGTAAAAAACTACAACAGCTTATGCAGAGTAGCTTAGGGTTTGAAGAAAAAGGTCAGGGCTTTGAGGAAACAAGCTATGTCTTCAAAACACCAGGCTCAGACACATGCTTCTCTTGAGACCCTTGCAGAGGTGGCAATTCAGTGCAATGAACCCGAGGCAGCCAATAACCCTACAAACTTTGAGCAAGATGTAGAAGCCTAAAAAGATCTCTCCTAAGGCGTTTTTGAGCTAAGACAAGGGTATTTTTGAAATTTTGATAATCTCAGGTTTCGGTGGCTTAGGCGAACATATCGATTGTTCATTAGTCACCGAAAGCAGAACTTTCGGTAGCTAATCGGCCCGAATTCTATCTACTCTAGCTACCGAAAGCACTGATAAGGCAGAAAGCTAATGTTTTTGCACAGGTCCAAGTTTTCCTTGTTCAAAAGCCTCAGAAATGGTTCCAATCAATGGAAAATAATTAATGGCATCCTTATCAAGAGTTTGTTTTGGTTTTGGAGATGCTCTACAAGACAGAAAGGTAAACAACGGTTAGCTATTTTCAAGGATATAAGACTGTTTGACTGTCAACAAGTGTCATGTTCGACTCCTCCCATATCACATGAGATCTAGCAACCTCGGAAGGCTCACTACACCTGCCAAAGAATCTGAAGAACACAAAGATCAGTCGAAAAATTGAATTGATTTAGTTTATAGGATCTTTATCGACTTTCTTGGGCCAGTTACTAATTTTCTATTTTTGGCAAAATTTGATCCAGTAATCTAGGATCTGGAAACTATTTGTAAAAGGCTATAAATCCAGGAACATTTGATGAACAGAGGGTTCAATTTTGAGTTCTATAATCTACTGTTATTGTAAAAAGACACTTTCTTTAATATATTAAGCCTGCAAGCTTCTTTCATTTGTTATTATTAGACTCTCCTTCATCTTTGTCTATGCATATGAGTTGAAATCATTCTTTTTTCTATGTTTAATGGTCCCATGGTAACTGTCATCTTACTTTTGACTATTAAGCAAGAATCATAAGCATCTTTGGCTAGTTTGTTGACCCATCATATATATTGCCTATGTATGTTCTGGTTAACTAATTGGTTTTCTTATCCATTTGATTTACAAACCTATCTAATAATAGCTCCTGAAGGCCTTGTATCGCATGAATATAGCTATAGATTGTCTTGAAGATACAATACAGTGACTAAGATATTCATCTTGATCCAAACCCACACCTATTATTGAGAAAATAGTTACAAAAAGGTTAAGTTACCAGGCATCTCTGATATACAGCCTGTTATCCACCAAAGTTGCACTATGGTGAATTTCCGCTGAGCCGCCAAAGATTGAACATTATTGTTCAAAGTTTCAGAGTTCAGAAATTCAG
>JASDQU010101188.1:100465-112108 GCA_032191745.1 Picea mariana
TGGTCAGCGTGGACTTAGTAATTAGTCAAACATCTACTTTTATGTTGGCAAAATAAACTATCCCCTCAGCGACCTCGAAAGGGGCCTGGTCAGTGTGGATATAGTAATTAGTCAAACACTTTATTTTCTGTCTTAAAATAAACCAAATTCCCCTCAGCTCTCAGTTTTGTTCCTGGCCCTTCTAGTTGCGAGCTTGTCTCGATCGGCTAGGAGTAAGTTCATACATACTGTGCTGGTCAGTGGTTGATAGATCTAATTAGGACAAACCCCCGAAGTTGTTAATTTGATGTGCGGGAAAACGCCTTAAAGTGACCTGAGAAGTAAGGCGGACCCTCTCGGGACCTGGCTTCCCACCCGTTTTGGACATCCAGCACTTTGAGTGGGCTTTACTGGTGAGACCATTTGGGTTTCGGTAAGGCTCTCCGCAAGTTTCCAAGCAAAGAATTAACCTCCAAGGAGGCCCAAACCATTTCACTAATTGAACTTTAATTTACCCTTAATAAAACACGCGAACTACATTGCCCACGACTCTCTTTAAGGCACTAGTCTCAATCATTTACAAGCAATAAAGCCACAGGCTTCACATTTCATAATTGGTTATGTGTTTAATGTAAAATGATAACTTGCACCTGACAACTGTTTCTTAGTATCCTTTTGATGCAAGTTAATTTGATTATATATATCGTGGTGAATGAATGTTCATGTTTATTTCAGTTAAATGGTTAATGGTTTGAAGAAGCAATAAACTCCTAGATTTCATTTTCTTGTACTTAGCTTAAAAGCCTTAGTATATTTGTTATGGACTACCCCCCTTGGCTTCGCTAGGAGTTGGCCTAGACGGAGGAGTTGAGGATTAGGTGACAGCACCTTAACTCTCACTTGCCCCCAAGGACACACCGAGTGGATTGAAGATTTCTTCCACGTCTCCCAGGTGTGTATAAGGCGGCAACACAGCCTATAGGGGAGTTTCATGGAGTGATAACAGGTTATAAAACCGAATTTTATGATCGGTGGTGACTTGTGAGAGGGGTCTTTACCTAGCCACTTTGACTTTGCCTTCTCAAACCCCGAGGTCACCAAGGACGTTTCCCCTGGCCCTACCACCCTAAATAGAAAGGAACATCCTATTGAGGTGACAGTGATAGGATAGTCTCCCATTATGTCAATTTTCTCTCCATTTACCTTCTCTTCTATCAAAGTACAAATTGTGCGATAACAGGGCCTTTAGCCCCTTCTTCCCACAAGGCAAGGTACAACCCTTCCTAGTGTGGCAAACCCAATGCCCTAACCAAGTTTGGGGAAGATGAGAGAGATAATGATGAAAAGTGGTAAGTATGGAAGAAATGGATGATGACCTTTCATAGACCCACCCAGTAGCAACCCATCCGAAAGGAGAACCATTGTACTAGGGCATTCTATCACCCCCCCCCCCTAGGTATGAACAAGTTGAATAGCATAATTTCCAAGTATACGTAATGAAATAAAGGAGAGTTCAATGCAACATATTCAAATGCTTTGAAAATCAGAGTGACACATACCATGATACCCGGACTCATTACCTCATGGAGAAAGACCCACTGCCACTTCAAGACCAGGCTGGTGGAATGGATGTCGTTGTTGTTGATAGATGGGATGCACTGAAGAAAAGATGGACCCTCCAGGGCCAAGCTCAAGTCGTCTGACTCTCGGCACTCCATGTCTAGGACCTGTGGGCCTTGTTATCCCCCGGTTTTAGGGATAACTAGGAGATCATGTCTCGAGGCCCATAGGTCCTAGACATGGAGTACCGAGAGCCGGATCGACTTTAGCATGGCCCTGGAGGGCCCACCTTTTCTTCATTTCAGCGCCTCTATCTTGTCAGCGGCAACAACATCCATCACCAACAGATTGGTCTTGTGCAGAGATGGATCTTGCTCCATGAGGTAATGAGTCTGGGTATCATCGTATGTGTCACTTTGATCATCGAAACCTTTGAATATGTGCATTTGTTTCCTTTTATTTCTAACAAATGNGTCTCGAGGCCCATAGGTCCTAGACATGGAGTACCGAGAGCCGGATCGACTTTAGCATGGCCCTGGAGGGCCCACCTTTTCTTCATTTCAGCGCCTCTATCTTGTCAGCGGCAACAACATCCATCACCAACAGATTGGTCTTGTGCAGAGATGGCTCTTGCTCCATGAGGTAATGAGTCTGGGTATCATCGTATGTGTCACTTTGATCATCGAAACCTTTGAATATGTGCATTTGTTTCCTTTTATTTCTAACAAATGCTTGGATCTTACGCTTGCCCACTTGACCATGTCTGGGGGGATTGACAAGATGCCCTAGTAAGCCTGTGCCCGTAGGTTTTGGTTTGCCACTGGGGAGGGCTTCTGAAAATCCATCATCCATCATGACACCACTTTTTCATCTTGCTTCCTACCCATCTATCCCTTGCACTTGTTCGGGCAATGGGTTGACCTATTTACAGGATTGCACCTTACCTCGTGGGAAGAAGGGGCTAAAGGCCCAGAAGGTAAAAGCAAGCTAGCAAAAGAAAAAAGCCTAAGAATAAAACCTCGAGATGCTTTGCCCGAGGATCCCTGAGAAAGCAATAAAAGGCTTCTCAGCAAGAAACAAGAGGGACCCATAAAAATAACAAAACAAGACCTAGTCAGAGGATAGGGGTTCTCATCACGAGCCAGCCTATTAGGTCCATGGGTACCTAGCAGTATAACATTACCACCATCTAGTTACCCTTCCAAGGTAGTGACTCTTGGTTGCATGGTCAAGGGAAAGGGGGTCTCATCATGAGCCAGCCTTCTCATTTCTGCAAAAGTACTTGTGGGTAACGCTGTCACCACTGGTCACCACGCCAGGGCAGTGTCCCCTGATTAGCCTCTTGACGAAAAAGCAACAAAAGAATAAAAGAATAAAGGCATGGGCTTGGAAAGATTTGCATCCAGGACAGGGGCAACTCGCCTTCTACAAAGGCACCCACAGGTAAAACCCTGCATCCTCTGCTCCCACTGCACCCACATGCCAAGACATCCTTGACCACCTCACCCACTTACATGGCTCTGATCAGTGCTCTTCCGGAAACTTTCCTTTTTCATTGGATACTAGCCCAATAGTACGCCATGTCATTTTCTCCAAACTTGTATTGCAGGCTCATGTAATGTCTTAGAGCTTTTAACTGATGTATTAGGGATTTTATGCACATGTTTAATAATATTGATGATGAGATGTGATTGACATTGCTATGATCCCAATGACTTATGAGCCCACGGAGGGCATAGTTGTTGATGTGCAGGATCATGCCCGGCGGATAGGTACCATTTTGGACCGGTACACATGGGGAGATGATCAATTCGGACCTCCATGGGGTTGAAGAGCCCATCAGATGGATGTTGAGACCCCATCAAGGGGCAGAGACAGGAAAGAGATGGATCAGGGGCTTTGCACCGAAGAAGAGGAGGACGTTCCACCAGAGGCACCCTTGCAGAGCATGACCTAGGGGGGTTGTGCCCTCACCACTGGAGCGTTGGCCTTGGAAGGCCTAGAACGTCACCCTTGATGATCATGACATCATCCAGCCTTGTGGACGTCTTGGGAGGCAGATTTGGCAGTGTTGGCACGTGTGGCAAGTTGGAGAAACCCAAGGAGGGCTAACGTTTTTCTCCAGGATGTTGCACTGTCCCTATAAGGGGCTAGCGTCTCCCTAAAAGGGGCATGACATCTCTCTTTATCTTGATTAGGGTTTAATTTTGAACATTTAATGTAAAACAATATGATTTTTAGTATTTTGGCCTTGTCGGCCTTTTCATGACCTAAAATGTAAAATTAGGTCATGGTACAGTATATATTGAGGGTTTTCACTCTCGTTTTATCATCAACTTTCACTCACTCATTAGTGAGGTCTGAAATTAGCGCTACACTTGGGTTCTTTGGCTGAAATTGTGAAGCGCACTTGTTGAAGGAAGGCATTTTGGATCTCTTTTGGCATTTTTGGCATATTTCTTGATGGAAGGTGTTACAACTAGGGTTTGCTATAATGTTTCTTGGTGAAATGTAAGAGAATTTCTGCAAAACTTCTTAATTGAATGGTTGTATTGTTATTTCTTGCATTTATTGTTATAAATTTGTTGAATTAACCCTAGGTGACAAGCACACATTGTAGGTCCTTGTCTCATGTCCCCGTCAAGACGTTTCAGCCATTATTTGAAGAGAGAAAGAGCCTAGACTTAGCTACATTCTTTCCCCATCTTCTCCTGCTAGTCGTTTTTCTTTTCTGAGCTAAGAAGAAGGAGACGCATCAAGGCCTAGTCCTGTTACACCTTGATGAGTCGATTTTCTAGGGTTTGCTGGTGAAGTCTTGCCATAGCAACACATTGCCTTGTAAACCCTCTTGTCTTAGTCTCATGCCATTTTCAGGGCTAGCCATTTTTTCCATTGACGTAAGGAAGGAGGAGAGGGCACTAAGGCCTAGTTCCCCTACACCAAAGTGAGCCTCTCTCCCCTAGGGTTTTTTTCCTTGAGGCCTTGCTGTAGCAACACCTCCAGGCTTAATCCTCCAGTCCTTAGCCTTATTATCTTCCTTGATCCTTCAGCTCTTGCGTCCTCCCTTTGACTCCATTAACCCTAGGAAACGCACTGATCTAAGACCTAGCCAGTGAGTATTATGATCAAAACCACTCTCAATACTTTGAATGAAACCCTAACCATTATAACCCTAGCCTAGAACTAGCCTTACTAACAAAGTGTTGCCGTCATCTTTTGCTACAATATCACTTGTGCAGCTAACGTTTTTCTTGTGAGCAATTGAATGGTTGTCTAAGGGCATTTACTTGAATGAAGTGTTGATTATCACATTGAATGCCACGTTTTCTCAACATTTATTGAAAAAGTGACGTTTATTATCATTGCTATTTCATAAACATTGACTTCGTCAATATTTATTATTCAATTGTTTATATATATCAGATAATCATTATTACATGAAGTACTAACCCAGTGAGCAAGCTTGCATATATCAGTTTCTTGTTGCTTTGTCTCAGGCAGGTGTGTATCTCTCTTTTTGGGTTATACTTTATTAATGGTTGTTAGTCGAACTATCTACTCAGTGGTGACTTGTGAGGGGGAAAACTTATCTTTGTCTTACAATCCTTTGCCTTCTCAAACCCCCAGGTCACCGAGAACGTCTCCCTTGGGCCTTACCTCCCTAAATAGGAAAAACCATCCCATTGAGGTGACATTGGGCGGGATTGGTTCCAATTACGCTAGTTTGACTACTCTTCATCCATTTACTATCCGAACTACAAATTGCGCGATAACAGGCCTCGAGACATGATCTCCTTAGTTATCCCTAGGATAGGGGATAACATTTGGCTCCAACTCGAGGACATGTGCTCACCGTAGAGCACATGAGAACCTCAACATCTCTGGTATGACCTGTATCTGCTAGATCTCAACAAAATGAATCAGTAATCTTCAAGGTGGTGATATCAACCCTCGCTCATATATGATATAGTGGAATAAAAGTAAACATGTATATATACACAATGAAAAAAAAATACAAATTGAAAATGAAACTACAACTATACTGGCATGATATGCAGATGGTATATACAATGAATGCAAATGCCTACCTACCTCTACTTACCTATTGGTTGAATGCTAGGTGTAGTCAAATAACCAGTGAAACCATCCTAGCAATATCTCATAATACCTGCCTATGTGCTTCATCATGAACCAAAACAATTACAAGTCAAGCACAAAAATAACATGAATTAGAACATGTATCACATCATCGGAAATTGTAGAGTCTAGCTCATGGAGGTGAGAGGGAGGGACAAAATTATGCCAAGTCACACTTCTAAGAAAATGCTCAATCCATCTCAAAAAGGGATCGTGAAAAATCAAAGGCTCAGAACACTGATTTAAAGAGTCGAAAGGTTGGCTACCTTGGATGTCATCACATCCTAAAGTTTGGGAAAGGACTAATAAAAACCTAGAGAATGATTGGCAAATTTCTAAGGGAAAGTTGAAAGAGTGATATAATAAACTTCTTCTTAAGGTATTCAACCTACCCTTGAATTCTAAATGAAGGCTTTACCCTAGAGAAAACTCAAAACAAGGGACATGTTTCCCAACTACACCCTTAGTGACAGAGCGAGGTAAAGTAATCAAAGGGGGTTGGATAACCTTGTCACAAGTACCATGCTTTGGGCAAGCAATGTCCTCACCTCTATCAAGATCTGAGCACAACGGTGGTTGATAATATTCTTCATAGAATAAATCCAAGTGCTCAAAAGAATACTCATCAAAATCTTCAAGGTATGACCGAAAATCATCAGGAGGACATAGAACTAGGTCACCCTTGGAGATATTTGTAACTATATCATTTCCTTGTTGCCAAATGTCAGAATCAGTAGTAACCCGATATGATAGTTGTAAAGGAAACATTTTGAAAAGACCCTCAATGTCGTAAACGGGATCCCCATCATATCCAATCAAATCCCATTTACATTTCCCAACATGTATGAACTCATCAATATTATCAACAAAGTCATCACCTTTATCATAACATGAAGGGCTTAAAACATCCAAGGGCTCCTCTAACACTTCTTCAATTTCCAAATCATAAAATAAAGCATCATCAAAATCTTAGAAAGGGAAATGACTTACCGTGTTTACTTCTTCCTGTGCAGGAGCTTCGAGGAATTCGATAACTTCATTAAATGGAAGAGTATGCATCATTGTCTCGTCCTCATGACTTGTCTCTACATCTTCTACTTCATAATAAGGAGGATCTATCTTGTCCAAGGATTCCCTTTCTTCCTCCCCCTCTAAATCATAGAATAAGGTATCATCAAAAACTTGAAAAGGAAAGTGACTAACCTCATCCTCTTCTTCTTGTGTAGGAGGAATAGGCTCGTGGATGGCTTCATCGGAGGGAGGAGCACACATCAATGCTTCATCATCGTGTTTGATATCTTCAGGCTCTCTCTCTTCAACCATGTCTTCATTATCCTCGGTAGAAGCATGAGTAAATTATTGCTCTTCCTCATGCAATTGGAAACCCTCATTAGGATCCCTCTCCTCAACCTCCTATTGGTTGATGACTTGTTCCCTTCTTTCAAAGATCTCAAGGGAAACTAATCTCTCCAGAGTAAGAATATCTGGGGTACCTTTGGGGTCATCAACTTTGGTTTCTAGAGAAAAGATGTGTTTTCTCTTGAACAAAGAGATATTCACCTCGATTTGTATGGCCATGTAATAGGCATCATCGATTGTTTTTGGCCCCTTCTTATTGAGGAACCCTAAATGCACTAAGAGTGCATTGGTATAGAAGTAAACAAGGTACTTGTCTCCAAGATGATGGTTTCTAGGAATCTGATATAGCAAGTTCTCAAACCTAGTATGGAATTCCTTGACAGTCTCATTCTAAGTTTGTTTTATGTACTCGAGCCTTTTTAGTAGCATTTGGATATCTTCCAATTTAATACCCCATCTCTTGAGAAAGATTTCTTCTAACTGGTCCATAGATGTGATGCTAGCATCAAGGAGATCATCATACCATTTCCTAGCATTGCCATGAAGAGTGGCAGGGAAAATTTCATTGCCAAATCCTCAGCATCATCACTGATAGGGTGGAGTTGAAAGAAAGCCCAAAAGTTATCCATGTGATTGTTGGCTCTAAGCCCATCAC
This sequence comes from Picea mariana, assembly GCA_032191745.1. Taxonomy (NCBI): domain Eukaryota; kingdom Viridiplantae; phylum Streptophyta; class Pinopsida; order Pinales; family Pinaceae; genus Picea; species Picea mariana. Next base: position 108,156 of record JASDQU010101188.1, read on the forward strand.
TCCCAGTGAATCTAGGGAGCCATTTTTCAAAACTCGAGGGCATTTGTCGAGGGTAACCCAAAATTTTACTCATATCCAAGGGTTTAAAATTTCATGAGTCCCATTGAGAAGTCATGTTTATCTTAACCATTAGTGGAGTCCCTAGATAATCCTTCTAGGGATCATCATATGGAAAAGAGGGAATCACCGTCAGTGAAGTCGCCAGGTAAGCTTCATAAGATAAAAAAATTTGAGGGAAAGACTTACAGAAAATGTGTCGTTGAGGAATATTGACTCAATGTTCCCCGACAGCGACGCCAAAATGTTATCGCACAATTTGTACTTGCCCAAAGCCCAAGGCAAGTGGATACAAAATTGACGTAACTAGGAATGACCTATCATTGTCACCTTAATAGGAAATCCCTTTCTATTTAGGAGTATCTTGCAATACCCCGGGGGAGACGTCCCCAGTGACCTGAGGGCTTGAGAAAACTAAGGCAAATGATAAGAGAAAGTCCCTCCCCTCTCACAGGTCACTCAAGTCAAAAGGCTTCTATAAGTCTTATTAAAGATGAAGCAAAAAATATTATTGTGTACATGCCCAAAACAAGACAACAAAGCAAAAAGGGGCACTTTCCAAGTACCAAGATGATATCAGTGTTTCATAATACAATGAACTCTTAAGAAATGTACTAGCTGATAAAAAATTGCAACAGTATAACAGTTTATAACAGCAATAAGAGATTTGCAACAGCCACGATAATTATGCTTTAAAATGCTTGATAAAAGACTTAAAACAATAGCTTTAACTGGGAAAATTGATAATAGATAGTCATAAGCAGTTTTAGCAATGTCTAGCTAGCATAATATGTCACTTCTAGGGTTAATTTTGTTGTTGTTAGATGGTTGTAGCAATCTTTTGCAACAACAGCAAGTAGGTTAATGATTTAGGCTAATCTAAGGTTAGTAGAGGTTAGTAAGTGTTCAAGAGAAGATTTTCTGAAAATTGTTTCATCAATCAACACTTGTAATGGGTAGATTAGTGCCTTCTAGGGTAATGGAGTCAATGATGGCAGGAGCAACTCTTATAGGAAAATAACAAAGATAATATTTAGCCAAAGGGGATGGAGAGGATGAGAGAGGTGTTGGTAGCCCAAGGCCTCAAAAATCCAACTCCTAGAGATAATTGCTAGAAACTAATAAAAATTAGGCCCTAGCGATTTCTCTTTTCCTTTGACAAATTGAAATAAAATATGCAATAGGCAATGAGGTAGGGTTACTAAAGTGCTACAATGGTAGGGCTCTAGTATCTACTTCTAGATAGGTGCCTTTCGAGAAATTTTAGCAAGTGGAACACTATAGAGAAAAAGATAGTAACATATGTCTTTGTCCTAGGGTTTCAAGCAAACAATTTCATAATCTTTGACATGAAACAAGTAAATTCACCATAAACATTCATTCACAATAAAGAAATGCAGATTTTCTACTTACTTCACCAAGAATAATCAAGCATAAACCCTAGTTGAAAATCCTCCACATGAAAATTTGCCAAAAAAACACAAAGATTTGCCTCCCCCAAGAAGTGTGCAGCACTTAATTTCAGCCAATAACCCTTAAAGAGGGCCGAATTTCAGACCACCACTTCTGTGATGAGAGAATGATAAAAAACTGAGTTTTATCTCTCTATTTCTACAATACTTATGACCTTTAATTAATTTTAGGTCATCAAAAGGTCGATATGGCCAGATTACATCAAAAATCCAGTTTTTACATAAATGTCTTTAATTAAACCTTAAAATCAGTTTTAGAGGTGACGTCATGCCCTTCTAGGGTGACGTTGAGCCTCCTGGGTGGAACATTGGGCCTCATCTGCAAAACAATAGGCCTCCCAAGCCCCTGGATGATGCCACACGTGCCAATTAGCACACAACTACCTCCATAATGCAAATCCTGACACTGGGTGACGTCTAGGGTCACAAAGGTGACATCATAGGCCTCCCAAGGCCAACGTCCAGGTGGAAGAGCAAGATCCCCCTGGGTCTAGGTCTTCCAAAGTGTCTCTACTGAAAAGTGTTTCTTTCTTCCTGGTGCAAGTCTCTGACATCTCTCTGCCTCTGGTTGGGGTCACAACATCCATCTGTGGGCTTTCAACCCCATGGAGGTCCGAGCTAATCATCTCCCCATATGTACCTGTCCACCAGGCAAGGTCCTGCAGCAGCAACAAGTATGCCCTCTGTTGAAATATTGTAACTGCTAAGAGTATTTTAATTATTATTGATGTATCATTCATTAGATCAATCCCCTTTTGTGGATTGATCATTTCGGGTATTGTAAATGACCAAATCCCCTTTTGCGGATTGGTCAAACCCTAATTGTAATGGGCTAAATGAAAAGTCGGCCCCAGAATATATTAAAGTGGATATAACCACCCAGAATGAGAAATCTGCCCTGCCAGTGATACAACACCCCAGTTCAAAGCCTGCCAGATTGTATAAATAAGAGAGGCTAGCGCCTCATTTGTACACTCACTCACTTGATGATCAAAGCCCAAGTCTAGAGCTGCAGTTGGAGAAGAAGAGAGAGAGAGAGAAGCGCACTACTTGGGAGAGGACTTTTTGTCTTGTTTGATTTATTCTCTTAGCATTGTATTGGCTATCTATATTAAGGAAGTTTTTGCTGGGTTTTCTCCCCCATGAGGGTTTCCCAGGATAAATGATGTGTCTCTTGTGATTGTGTATTTCTCAGTGATCCTATCTGTGTTATGGTTATCTAGTAAATAGAAAAGAGACCTAATAATAGCTCAAACCATAACACCCTCCATGGATTCATAAGTCACAGGGATCACAGCAGTGTCAATCACATCCAATAATCAAATTACCCAAATATGTGCATCAAACCCCCTTTTACCCAAACAAATGCTCAAAGACGTTATGCAGTTTAACAAGTCGGGTTTGGAGAGGGTCTCAAGATCTCCTATTGGGCTAATCTTCCTCAAGTTTGGGGTGTTTCCCAGGTGAGAGCCAATCTAGGTCTTGTGAGTGTGTGAAATGGTGTAGGGGAAATGTTTGGGCAGAGGGTGCAGTGATAACAAGGAAATGTAGGTCTTGCCTATGGGTGCCTCTGTAGAGAGCGAGTTGCACCTTGTCATGGATGCCATTGTTTCCTTTCCCATTCAATGCCTTTTATTCTTAGTCTTATTGCTTTTTCTTTTCAAGTGAAAAGTTGGGGGACATTGTCCTGGCGTGGTAACCAAAGGTGACAGCGTTACCCACAAGCACTTCACAGAAATGAGAAGGTTGGCTCGTGATGAGACCCCCTTTCTCTTGGCTATACCAAGAGCCACTACCCTAGTTTGGTGACCAGATAGATGGTAGTGTCATACCAGTACATGCCCATGGACCTAATAAGTCGGCTCATGATGAGACCTCGCATCCACCAACTAGACCTTGAGTTTTTTTTATCTTATGGGTCCGCTTTTCTTGCTGAGAAGCCTTTTATTGCTTTCTCGAAAACCCTTGGGCAAAGCATCTCAAAAGTTTTATTTGGATTTTAACTCTTGCCAACTACTTTTACCCTATGGGCCTTTACCCCCTTCTTCCCACAAGGCAAAGTACAATCCTTCCTAGTGTGGCAAACCCAATGCCCCAACCAAGGTAGGGGAAGATGAGAGGGATAATGATGAAAAGTGGTAAGTATGGAAGGAATGGACGATGACCTTTCATAGACCCACCCAATGGCAACCCATCCTAAAGGAGAACCAGCTTACTAGGGCATTTTGTCACCCCCAGGTATGAACAAGTTAAAGAGAATAATTTCCAAGCAAACGTTATGAAATAAAGAAGAGTTCAGTGTAACCTGTTATCGCACGGTTTGTAGGAGAGGTCCAAGGGCTTGAAACCGGCGTAACAGGAGCTTCCCCACCCACTGTCACCTCGATGGGGAGCTCTTTCTATTCAGGAGGGCAAGTCCAAGGG
>JASDQU010101188.1:116441-126446 GCA_032191745.1 Picea mariana
AGAAGGAGAATTATTCTCTCTATAGATGTTAGGATTGGTCCTTCTAGTAGCCATAGCCATATTTTTACTTTCAACATTTCTTTCCACCCTAAATGCATTCTCCAATGATTTGTGTTCCGAAAGCCAAACCTCATGTTGTTATCCTTTAAAGTTCCTATGAATACATCAATCAAGTACTCATTTGAAATATATGTTACCTTTATATTCAATCTTTGGAAGTTCTCAATGTTCTCTGTAATTGAACCCTTTTGCTTTAGATTTATCAATTGGCTAAAGAAGATATTGCTCCTTGTATCCTCATAGTGTGCTATCATTTCTTCCGTGAAAATTGTCTAAGTGACGAGTGATTTGCGAGAACAAAGCCATCGATACCATCCAAATTCTAAATATAAAGAACCAATTCGTACCTTTTGTGTATGTGACACATTATGTAGATCAAAGAATTGCTCCATCTAAAGTATCCATGTGATTGTGTCCTTGCCATCAAACTTCCTCATATCGATCTTAGGAACGTGGTTGGTCTTTAACCCAAAGTTGGAGTTTCTCCATTCTTGATTCATCTTCCTTGTGTCCTCATCATGAATTTCATGGGACAAATTTTCACTTTCAGGTGTCCTCTCTATTAGGAAAATTTTCATTGCTTCCATGATCTCCCTTTTTAAACCATCCATTTTAGTATCCATTATTGCCTCCAATTTAGCTTCAGTTGAATCCATCATCCCTTGTAGTTCATATTTTGTCAGTCTTCTTTTGTAATTCATTTATGTCCCTACGCATTTCTTCACCTTCATCAAGAGTCCAAGTAGGACTGTTTGGAGGCTTATTTGGTGTAGAAGTTCCCTTTTTGGGTGGCATGTTGGCCAAGTATCACTTTTGAAGCTTGATTTTGAGGTGGTTCTGCTAGACAATCTTTCTTCTACTGTATCTCCAAAGTTTTCGGCCCTTATGGGTATGCAAATTTATTTTTTGTAGTTCTATGGTTTGATCAAAATTGGATGTGCCAAGTGGAATTTATGGCATCTTCCCCACAACTTGCTGATTTTTGGCCTTTCCAAGAGATATCACTTGTATAGCGTGCCCCACACAAAATAATTGATATAAAACTCTAAAACTCATACCCAAAATACTACAAACTGTCCACTATCCAATGCAACTGGTCTCACTCAATTTGTATACTCTAGGAATAAGTTATTATTGTTTTACCCAGAACACCTTCTTGAGACTAGTCAATAGGACTAGTCAGATACCCTATCTTCCAATGGGTGTATCTACAAATGTAAGATGAACCAGAAGATGAAATTTTTACCATAGCTACTTTACTAATTTATGTGAATGGACTCCAAAGTTCAGGGTCTGAAATGTTGCAGAAAAATTTTTATAGCGAAAATTCCGCAATGACTCAGTTCAGGATGATTCTGGAACCCTATCTTACACAAGTTGTATCTCCAAAAGTATAAGGCCTCAGGACTTGAAATTTTAACCCAACGTACCTTGATCCGTCTACTAAATATCATCCAGGTCGTTCCTTTTGAAATGTTGTAGAAAAAAATTTATAGCGAAAATGTCAAGATGTCTCAGATGTAGCAACGAAACCCCAAGACCTTGAGCTCTGAAACCATATGTTAAGAACCAAATATCAATATAGCATAAAAAAACCTCATAATAGGTACTCAACGCCTTGAAAAAAAGACAAGTTCAAATAATATGCCTCTTCGAGGGGGCAACCTCCTTATGCCCACATAAATGTCCAATTACAAGATGATTCCAAATGAAAATGTCTCCTTGGTATATATAGGAGACTAAGAGGTACAATTACAACTAATGGGCTAAAGCCGACATAAATAAAATAACATTACTAATGTAATATGCCCCACTTAAGGGTTAATGAGCCATTATTTAGGACTTATCCTCAATATATGATGCACGCTGCTCTAACAATGAACTGATGATATAAAAAGAAGCATAGGCTTTTATGCCATTCTTTGAATCCATAGGTAAAGTGGCTTAACGCACCTATGTGTGCTCCATACATTCTCATTCCGTGTTGTCCTTCCCCTATTTATTTGGGAATATTCTATTAAATACTAATTTCAATAATTTAATTGTAATTATAAAGGATGAATAATGCAGTTAAACTGATGTTCCTGAGCTGCCCCTTGAACCTATTATGGTGGTGCTCAGCAGCTTAAATCCCCTTGTGCTAACATATACACCACAACATAATTGATGATCACTAAGTCTGTGATCTTGATTTTATCGGCCACTTGACTGAATGGAAAGCATATTCATTTGAATATGTTCCTACTGATTATCTCTGTGATTTTTTGCATCTTCTGTCCTCTAATGAATAGATTGAAATAGACATTGCTAATGGAAGCCCTCAATGCAGCTAGAGGATTCCACTATTTAAGTTTTCAATGAAGAGGCCAACAATAATTGGAAGGGCTTAGGGTTATCTTTTGATAAGAAAAAAAGCGATGCATTTTTGGAATGGAAGGCTAAACAACCTGATCTATCACGTTCCTGCAAGCCCAAAAAATACTCATCTTTGCAGAAGTGGTGTATCTGTTTTCTGAATGAAATCAATAACCTCAAAATTCCTCAACCATTAAGCTATACCAATAATTACAACAAGATAGCTATCCACCATGTTGTAGCAGAACAGAGGAGGCGAGAATACATGATTGATTTATTCTCTTATTTAGTGCCCGTCAAACCAAAGGTAATTTTTTGGGTAACAGTTTTGAGTTTTCTATCCATGAAATTTATTTAATGGCTCTAATTGTTCAATTATTAATTGCAGGTAGAGATAGAATGCAGGCAGAGATACAATGCTTCTTCAAACAAAAGATTACATGATTCATTTGAAGAAAAGTGGCCTTCTTCATGTCAATTGGTATATGTATCTGACATAAATTAAATGCATATCCATTACAGGTATAAAGACAAATTAGTTTCATTGCAAGCCAGTTGGCTACTAGAGTCCGGGAAACTCCAATATGTTCACCTGCCTTCAGAAGCCCATTTGCAGGCGTCATGATAGTCTTTAGATTTTTCTTGTAGGACACGATTTGCTCTGCTGGTTAACCTGCCTTAAAAGAGTTTTATATATTTAAGAGCTTGACAATTTCACACTATACTACTCGATTCGATGATGTCTCTTCCATTTCATTTCACCTCGATGGCATCAACTGAGCTGCCTGCAACACACATGACATTGTCGATCATACTTATTCTCCATTTATTTATTTTTGTTCTTTGTCATAGCTTAAGGGCACATGTAATATTTTCCCATGAACATTCTGGATTTTCTAGACATGAGATGTGGCTATGATGTTGTACAAAGTAATGGAGATGGCTCATATTTTATACATAAAGATGGGTGAGGCTAGATGGGCATTCATATTAATAACACTGTTAATAACACATTTGTGGGTTCTCCTTCTTTTATTCTTTTAGTATCACTGGCAGTGGCGATTGCATTAATATTTTAATTTTGCATTATATTTATTTTGCACTGGCGCTTGTTTCAGCGCTTGTTTCACATATAGCTTCCTATATTGCAATTTCCTCGACGACGATGCCTTGTTTGTAAATGATCCAAATACTTCAAATTTAAGTTATTTATCACTAGTGTCTCATTATGTGGCCTCGATGTCCCTAGTAAGAGTTGATTCTTCCTAAACGAACTTCAATCCTCATTTCCATAATGTATCGATGACGTCTTTTACTAACAACGACTACTCCAAAAATCTCGTGAATTGTATGTCTCTTTATAGACAAGGGTACACTTCCAAAGAGTCAAATCATTTTATAAGGGATATGCACTCAGTTTGAGATCGTGTTCTCGACATCATACATGCATATGTATTCAAAATTTTTTTTTTTGGAAGTATGGTTTCCATTAATTGTTAATGTGAGTGTTGTTTCATTTTATCTGGGCACGATATCTTTGGCGAAAGTTGGATGTAGATATTTTCTTTGTTAAGAAAGACTCTTTATATACTTTTAATTGGTGAACTATTTTGAGTTGTTTCAAATGGCTCAATTTACTTTTAAATATATATGTAAAGGGTTTCATTTTCCAAAATGATATAAACTCAACTTTATGGACACTTTATTGTTCATAATTAATTGAGAAAGAATAATTAATTGAAAAAGAATGACAATACATGTAGCATATTATATATATCAAAACAAAGGTAATTACTAAGGGATTTTATTTTCCAAAATTATATAAACTCAATTTCTTAGATACTTTATTGTTCATAATTATAGCATATTATATATATCAAAACAAATGTAAATTAAGGGATTTCATTTTCCAAAATTATATAAACTCAATTTCTTAGACATTTTATTATTCATAATTAATTGAGATGGAATATATATATCAAAACAAAAGTTATTAAAAAATTTCATTTTCCAAAATTATATAAACTCAATTTCTTAGACACTTTATTATTCATAATTAATTGAGATAGAATGACAATACAATGTATAAAGAGAAGGGCTTGTACACATTAACTCAATTCACTGGTGTCTTTGATTCCCATTCAAGACAAAATGGCTAAATATTGTGAATCTTGCATCACATTAAAACAACAAATACATTATGTGTTTTCTGGCTTGACCTGTTTTCTAGTTTTATAATAATTTCATAGTTTTTCAACATCAAAAGAAATAGTCTTTCACATATCTTAATAAAAAACATATATTTCTATTTTTAAACTTGTGACTCAAGACTAAGCTGCTATGCAGCACTTGTTTATTCCAACAAAACTTTTGTATCAAAGTGCTTGAATTCTAACCACAGATTTTTTTTTAAGAGAAAGCCTAATCTTAATAAAAAAACATATATTTCTATTTTTAAACTTGTGCCTCAATACTAAGCTGATATGCAGCACTTGTTTATTCCAACAAAACTTTTGTATCAAAGTGCTTGAATTCTAACCACATATTTTTTTTTAAGAGTAAGCGTATTCAAACAGTGGTGGATTGTTTAATAACTAAAATCTTAATATAAAAATACAAATGCATTGAATGTTTATCAGCAATCTCACAAGAAGGTTTTAAGAAAAAAGAATCGTAAAAAACTGCTTGAATGTTAAAAGGCGCACAGCACTGAATTCAAGTATTTTCATTACTCATTTAATTCGACCTGTTTAAGGCGCACAGCTCTGAATTCAGGTATTTTCATTACACATTTAACTCGAGCTGTTTACATCTTGCTCATCGGTACTTTTCGGCTTCGGAGACCCAGCATTCTCTGGAGTATTACCAAAATCTCCAAAATCTTCTTTATATAGGTCAACACCCCACAAAGTGCATACCTTCTTCCTCTCACCAGAAGGGCTATCGCACATGGATAAGACCACGTCATCAATATTTTCCTCCTGGGTTTCGTCTGGACTACGAGGACGGGAACGAGAACCCAGCTCCTGACGGATCTCTTGCAGCTTTTCCTTTCCTCCAACTAAAAAATCTTCGATGTTCTCACTATTTCCGAAAAATCCAGGCATAGAACTGTCAAGTTCCTCGTAAAACTGTGGCAGATAACCATATTTTTCCTTGGAAGGTTTGCTTATAAGCTGCTTACCCTTATCACAGGAATGTGATGAAGTGCCCTGGTCGCCATTATCAACGTTATAGCTTCCGTCCCTTATCGTTCCGGGTTGGTTGGGCTGATATGTGTGTTGTTCGCTTATAAGCTGCTGCTTACCTTTATCACAGGAATGTGATGAAGTGCCCTGGTCGCCATTTTCAACGTTATAGCTTCCGTGCCTTATAGTTCTGGGTTCGTTGGGCTGATATACCTGTGACCAACCGTTGTGTGTGATCTCTACCTCAGTCCTTTTCCATCTGCCATCATCAATCATCCTTCCCGGCTTTTTATCTATAAATATAAAGCGCTGGTCATTGCTGTCAATACCATAGATTGTGTCGACGATCGAAGTTACTGAATCTTCGAAAAAATGCCCTTTCAAGCTTGAAAGGGTCCGCACTATATCTTTATAAAATTGGCCTTCTTCTAATGGCTGGAGTATTTTTCTCCGCCGTTCTTCTTCTTCGTTTAACCTGATTGCCTCCATCGTTTCATCTTCTTCGTTTATGCTGATTACCTCCATCGATTCATCTCCCTCGTTTAAGCTGTTTGCTTCCATCCGTTCATCTCCTTCGTTTAACCTAATTGCCTCCATGCTCTGTGTCTCTTCATGCAATGGCCCGGACTGTAGGGTTTCGTTCCCCGGAGGCGGGGGAAGAGATTGACAATGCTCATGTCTGCTTGAATTATCAGCAGCTTCTGCTTGTGGGAGAGATTCACTTTCGTCATCTCTGTTCGCATTATCATTCTCTTTTTCTACCTCTGTGATTTTCATTGTTCTCCTTGGCAGACAGTACTGAACTCCTCCACACAGGCCAAAGAGACGGGGAAGCAAGATGAAAGGAGATACCTTGCGCTAACCCAACATCCACATATTTATCTCCTGCTATCCATTCGGTTGAGCGAGACGGATCATCTTCCGCTTCCTTTTCAATAAATTCACCTTTCCATTTTAACAAAGGGTCTAGGGTTTTCCATAAACAAGGTTTCATATATACTAATTTACTAATTTGGTGTGTCTTGTGATCTTAAAAATAGATTATTATTATAGGTTTTTTTTCCAAAGCACTAATCAACTTATTTTTGGGACAATATTTATTATTTATAGATTTTTTCATGTAGAATTTTTTTGTTTTAATAATCTATTTATTGAATGTACATGTTATATACCTTTCTCCTTAACATATATTATTATTAGCAACAACCACATTAAATAAAAAGTAGTTGATATACTCGACGCCATTAATTAAAAAAATAAAAAATAAGCCTGATCAACTTTTATCAACCACTTTTTACTTAATGTGGTTGATATTATTTAATAATTACAAAATTATTAATTTTTTTAGTTAGTATTATTAATAATTAAATAATTTATCAAAAAAAATAATAATAAATATATGTAATAATTTATTAATAAATTATTAAAAAGAATGAAATAATAATCAATTAATAATAAGAATTTAATAATAATCAATTAATAAGAATTTATTTATAATTATTAAATAATAATATTATTTTTTTTGTATTGGGGAAAGCGACAACTGGTTGTTTTCGTACCATATAACCCCACGTGCAACCATTTAGCCCGCAAGAATGACGCACGAGTAAATTCGAGTGAGAATCTTGTCAATCCGTCTACACCCGTGCCGGCAAGTAATAACAAATTATTATTTAATTAATAAAAATTAATTAATTAAAAATTAGAAATTAATATTTAAGAATTAATAATAATTAAATGATTAATTATCAATAATAAAATAAATATTAAATAACAATTATTTATAAAATAAAAAATAATATAGCATAAATAAAATAAGTTAAAACAAAATAAATACAATATTAAAATAATATATTAATAATCGAAAAATAAATTTATAGATTATAAATAAATTTAGCAAAACTAAAATAGTAAATAACAAAGATATTAATAAAGCTAAAAATAATAATAAAGCATTATATGAAATAATAAGAAAATAATATCAAGATAAAGACATTCCTAAAATAATATATTAAAAATTCCCGGATGGGGTGACACGAGGCGCGATGCTGCCACGCGGGAGCGAGCTGGGACACAGCGTTAATGCATCCATCGGCTCACATCACCTCGGACAATAACTGGGCATGTTTACGCGCAGGTGCATTCAACCGACGAGGCCCCTCGCACAAGGGAAGGGTACCCGCCATCAGAGCACTATCCAACAGACTTTAATGGATGCAGTGATTGTTTTAGTTATGGCGATTGTTTTTGCATTCGCGTTCACTATTCAAGTTGCAAGACCAAGCAGCAGGTCGCTCCCAAAGGCCTCCGCTCCACAAGCGAACCAGAATTGCAGTAGTCTCTCTCCCGTTCCACTAGAGTGGTGGCCGCTCTCGGCAACCTTGCCCACCCTCAGCAGCAACTCGACTCCAGTTGGCAGCACCCGAACAATTCACTGGAACCTCACCATGCCCCGAATCAGAGGGAAACCGCGAAGGGGTGCGGCGTGGTATACGGCGGAGTCGCGGCGCAAGAGGAAGGAGAACTTTGAGAAAGCAATGGTGATGGCCGCCAGGAGGCACAGGAACATACCACGCATGCCTCCAATGGCGTACGTAGAAGAGGTAATCCCGGAAGGAGGCCTGGAAAGCCCTCCTGAGCATACCCTGTTCATGGTACCGGAAAATTGGAATCCAAGCTCGCACTTTGGCTCAGATAGAAAACCACAGCCGAAAAGCAGCACGTTCGACCCCCATGGCACCAGTGCAGAGAAGCTTTACTCCCCTCGCTATGTGGAAGAAGAGGTTCCTCCCGAACCCACCAAGGAAGCAGAGGGGCACAAGACGCAGGAAGCAAAAGCGATCACCAACGAGGAGTTTATGGACAGCCACCACCCGGAACAGCCACCTTCAGTTGACTGGAAATACCTCAATCTCGTCTTTGAGATGAGAAATATGCTGGAAGATCAGATCTTCCGCCTCGCGCGAATGGATCAGCGRCTTGACATGTTCTTTGCGRCACATTCCAGAACTCCGCCAAAGAAACAATGTCCGACTTGYRCRCGAGCTTACTCATTCYCAGCAAGATGGAGGCATTCCGTGGAYGYGGACAAACATCCCAGTTCAGAGGTTACCTAATGTTCAGACCTAGACTTTGCTTTTGGTTTTGTTATTATAATTTATGCCCTAGGATAACTAGCTATCAGTATTTCTTAGCTCTAGGTGAACGAACCAGTTCCATGCTCGTGACTGCTAGTCCTGGTTTCCTTCGGGCAGGACGTAGCAGCGTCAATTTTGTTAATTTTGCTTATTTTGCAAACTGGGTGACACATGGACAAGGATGCTCAGCTGTCCCGGTTTCCTGCTCAGGCGGGACAACTGGCATCACTAAGAGCTATGTACTCTATTTATGGTAATATAATAGGCTCCAACCTTTTTTACTTAAAAAAAAATAAAATAATATATTAAAAATGCAAAAATATAATACATTATGATATATGAGATATTAACCATTTTTATAAAGTGGTTGTTGCTAATTGACCCTGAATTTCTTTGAAGAACAACTATTAATATATTCTTACATTATTAATAAAATAATTAATTTTTACATCAGTATAATGTATACTCATAAGTATTAATACATTAAATTAATATATATTTTAAATATATTGTAAAGCATAAATTAATTAACAAAATAATACATTAATCACTAATAAAATAATACACTAAATATAACAAAATAAGTGCATTGCAGCATATACCTACCGCTATGTAAATAATTTTAGAAATAAGATATAAAGATGGGCAAAATCTGTTTGAACAGGTTGTAAATAAGTGCATTGCAGCATATACCTGCCGCTATGTAAATAATTTTAGAAATAAGATATAAAGATGGGCAAAATCTGTTTGAACAGGTTGTAGCGCCAAAAAATAAAAGTGTAATCCCTTTCGACATTCCCATATTCAATTCGGTCGGACTGCAATAATATGGCGAGCAATATCCAGCCTGCTGCAGAGTCATTAAGACTGTCAGTGGATGGATATGCCCTTATGATAGCTATGGATACCAAATGGCCATTCAACACCATGCTACCCTCTCGCATCCTTGCATCCATCTCGTCCCCACCGCGCATCAATGCTCCCATCCGATACTTTTCCGACTCTCGCCGGTGGCTCACTCAACCAAACGGAGTAACACAAAACACTGTGAAAAGTCAACGCCTTGTCGCGAATGCCCCTCCGCGTCCATTTTCGAATTTGAAATGAGCTATATTTTTTCTCCTCCGACGAGCTGTACATTACTCCTTTCACACCCTTTTTTGAATTTGAAATGGGTTGGAGCTTTTCACCTGGGACGAGCGACGAGCTGTGGAAATTGCCCTTTTTTTAATTTGAAATGGGTGAGATTTTTTCTCCTGGGACGA